>JAUMHE010000080.1:8323729-8340648 GCA_032359235.1 Enteromius mattozi | reverse complement strand
GTACATTAATGAGGAAAAAAATGAACTTAAATGATTTTAGCAAATGGCTGCAATATAACAAAGAGTGAAAAATTTAATGGGGTCTGAATACTTTCCGTACCCACTGTGTATATATATATGTAATAGTTCAAATGTTATTTATTAGACATCATTTGTTTATATATATATATATATATATATTTCTCTTTCACCATCAGATGCAGGATTGACAATGGTCAGTGTGACTGTCGGCCTCATCTGATTGGTCGGCAGTGTTCTGAAGTGCAGCCTGCGTATTTCTGTGCTTCTCTGGATTATAACAAGTATGAAGCAGAGGAAGCTTTAGGTCGCTCCCCTGATGATCCTACTCTTCCAGTGAGTAATGCTCAATTGCACAGAGATCATGTTTCTGAAATCCACCTAATACTGGCATTTTAACTATGTATTATTTTTCCTTTTGACAGCCTAAACTATGCAGAGTTCATGTCATATTATAAGGGTACTGCTATAAATCTTCCTGTTGTTATGAATAGGTGTCTGTTTTGTTCTTGGGGGTGATGCTGGTATCATAGGTCACAGAAACAGGATCAGGCACATAGATTGAAAGAGTAATACTGTATGTGCATGTCTGTGAAAGAATTCCCCAATTTCTTGGTTCAGATGGATAAACGTTTACATTCATGTGAGTTGACCCTCAGGTATCTTTACCTCCACTGCTCCCTGTGACAAAACAATCAGAGCAGCGTGCCTATTTGATACCATCATATCCTCTGAGTCACACTCGGTTTGGTGATAGCTTTGGTTAAAAATTTAATTGAAAAACAACCTTTTTTCATTTTAAATTAACCTTTAAAAATATATATTAATATTTTAAATAAATTTTTCTTTCCACAATGGCAGTTTCTGCATTATTATTTAATGAGGTTTTCCCAGGATGGTTCACTGTACCCCCCTCAGGAGCTCAGGCAGTGCTTTTTGTGCAGGCACACTGTGGCATACACAAACAAACACACAGACGAACTACAGAATGCTCCACAGCTGAAGTGACCCAGAATAAGATCAGAGAGCAGAAGAGATGCCAGCCTGTCAGAGAGAGTTATTAATGCCCAGCACACATACAGTATAAACACAACAGACTGTCTGGTTCACAGTCTCTCACACTCCTCACCATCATCGTTCTAGTTCACACTTTCTCTGCCTGTGTCCTCACTCACCTTTTTTTCATAACGGGTGTCACGTTGAGTTTAAACATTTGGGGTTGTTAAGAATGTTTTTAATAGTGTTAATAAATACTGCATTAGATTGAAAATGTGCTTGCTGTGTACAGAGTATATATAAATCATGGTCATGATGAGCAGTTGTATACATACAATACACACTGCATACTAGAAGATTAATATGAGAGCATTAAGATATGCCGTTCTGGACGTAGCCATACTCTGAAATATAAATTATACAGTAAATGTAATCTCATGAATATTAAATAGTTTGTGTTTGTATTTTAGGGCAACCCAAGGCCTCAGGCTGAGACTGACTGTGTGCAGCATCTCAACAATCAGTTGAGAAGAAACCGTCGTCATCATCGCCGACACATTGCCCAACAGCAGAGGGCAGCACTGAGACGCATCCGACAGCTGCAGCAAACTGTAAGTTGCATATAACTCCACCTCTGCCTTCATCAGCCGACTTCACCACACTGCTGTTTCTAAATTAATATGAATCTGTGAATCTGTTTTCAGCCCAGTGTAAGCACAGTGCATAGAGAGAGACAACCGGGTCAGATGATCACATGGACCGGGCCGGGCTTCGCTCGGGTTAAAGACGGCGCTGGCCTCGAGTTCACCATCAGCAACATCCCTTACGCTATGGAATATGACATCATGATCAGATACGAGCCAGAGGTGTGTGGTCTGACACACTTGAGTGAACATAATAGCTGATTACTAGCTGGTAGAACGTCTTAGACCAGCCTACAAACAGCAACCAGCTAGTCATACTAATTAATCACCATCTGGAGCCAGCTTAGACCAGATGCTAGTTTAAACTGGTATTCTTTAAACCCTCCAAAAAATTATTTGTATTTTTTACTCAGTATTTTAGTAGTTACTTTTTCAGTATAAACATTCTTAAATCAATACACATTTATGTCTCTAAGGTATTAAACATATGTGTGTATGCATATACACACACAAATAAAAGTGAATAAATAAATAAAAGCTATATTTTTTTTATTTATTCACTTTTTATTTGTATTTTTTTTGTTTCTAAGTGTGTGTGAAGTCTAAGACAACATTTTTTGTTCTGTGTTTACTCAAAAAATCCTTTAAATAAAAAAAGAAAAACAAAAAAGTGAGTTAAAGCTTAAAGGAAGAAAAAAATATCTCACAGTGAGGTCAGAAAGAATAATTTTAAAGATTAAACAGATGACTTTGATTTTTTTCTTGTTTTAAGCATAAACACTCTTAATGTTGATATATTATGCCATTTTGTAAATGTAGTTTTTCAGGTAAATGTATTTTGATTAATAGGAAGCTGAGATATTTGTACTGGATAAACATACAGGTTTTATTTTCCTCCAAAATTGCTTAAAAAAAGTAGTGTATTTACAGTATCCCAAAATCTCATCTTTGATTTAAAATGAATGATATTAATAATCATTTAGTCTGTTCTTTTTTGTTTGTATGCAGTCCACAGAGGACTGGGAGGCTCTAGTGAGCGTCACATCCCTGGATTTACCCACAAGTCTTCGCTGTGGAAACATGCTGCCCACAGAGCAGATGTACATAGTCACAATGTACCACCACAGGAGGTAATATCATTGTGTTTATGTCTGTGTGTGTCCGTGTTTACCTGACATATCAGGAATGCTTTGTTTTTGAATGCAATTACGCATTCATATTTCATTGTAAGCACTCCATTCATAGTTAGTGTAGTGTAGACTTATGTATTATTGCGTGTTATGTACAAAGTACTATTTTAAAGCTTGTTTAGCCCACCCTCACTTCATGGGAAACAGAGTTCCATGGCAGTTGTTTTGATCATTTACCTACAAGGGGTGAGTTTTTGGGTGCCATTGTAATCTGACTCTAATCTGATTTCTGGCCATGTCCCAGGGCTCAGGGAATGCAGGAGCAAATTAGACTCTGTCAAAAGCTGCATATCCTTTTGAGCAAACACTGAGAGAATTAAAAAATAAGATACTGGCTGAGTGAGAAAGTGGGGAAAAAACAACGAAAATGAAAGGAGACAGGGAGTCAGGTGAGTTCAGGAAATTCAGTCTGGATATATTACCGGTCTAAGTCTTTTGATGGGGAAATAAAACCCAGGCAGGAGATAAGACTTCACAGACATCAGGAGGCTGGTGGAGCTGCTGTCTAACTGAGGGAAACTAAATAAGGGTGGCTGTCTGGTGCTGGAAAGGGATTTGAGTCAATGAATGTTGTTAACATAGGAAAAGGAAGCAGCTGTATGTGCTCCACCCAATTAAAGCTGGTGAAATATACTGGTAGTTTGTGAATAAAAATACTAATCATAACCTACATGGTACTTCCTGTGATAAACGCTACCATTCAAAAGTTTTTTGTTTTTTTTTCCAGAAAATATTAAACAGCACAGCTGTTTTCAACATTCATAATAACATGAAATGTTTCTTGAGAAGCAAATCATCATATTACAATGATTTCTGATGGATCATGTGACACTGAAGACTAGCGTAATGATGCTGAAAATTCACATTTACGTTTTAAAACATATTCAAATATATAATAGTTACTTTAAATTGCAAAAATGTATCACAATATTACTGTTTACTGTTCTTATTTAATAATTGCAGCCCCTTTTTTTTGGATCAAGTAAAAGCAGTTTTGAATAAGCATCAAAACAAACATTTGAATGGAAGTGTGTACATCTTCAAAATGTGGTTTTATTTCAATAGGAAAAGTATTTTATGATTATGATCTACTGAAATAGGTCACAGTGTTTTGTTATGTATTATATTTTCTAAAAGTTTCTAAAAGAATGTTAAAAATAGACATTTAATTTAAGATTTTCATTAGATCCCATTAGATTTTGGACCCCACTGTATGTGTTTAGACATTTTAAATTGATTTATAGAGTAAAGGAAAAGAAATATGCATGATTACTGTTTCATGGTTTGTAACTTTTGCCAGGTACATTAAAATGCCAAGGCCCTTTTGCTTTGAGCCAAACAACCAGTATGTGGTGTCCATCCGTTTCCAGCGTCATGCTGTGTCCCACCGACATCTCACCGCCTTCACCCTGATAGACTCAGTAAGGATCCTCTCTCATTTACTATTATCAGTCATTTTTACATATTTTTAAAAGTTTAAAGGGATAGTTCACCTAAAGAAGAAAATTCTGTCATTAATTACTCACCTTCATGTCATTCCAAATTTTTTAAGAAATCTGAGAGTTTTGTTACCCTGCATAAGACAAAAACAAGCATTGCCCCCTGCTGGTAAAATTACATAATTGTTGAGACTTCTTCTGATCTAATATTGACAAGTGCTTACTCTTCCTTTCTCTCCCCACAGCTTGTACTTATACCTAGGTACGATGAGCTCCCAGGTTTCCAGGATGATGACGGCCCAGATGAGCGTCGACGCCAGGAGATGGAGCTTTACATGTGTTTGGATTCATTTATGACCGTGCCGATGCCTGCACTGGCCGAGCTGTGCACTACACTCATCTGCAGCATCTCTGCAATCATGTACAACAGTGCCCTGGGTGAGTCACACAGTGATGAGGTCAAAGCTGAAGGCCCGTTCACAATGTCCTGTCAGAACAACAGTCACGTCACAATACTTCAGTATGTTTTTACTCAGATAATAGTTTGAACTTTTTGTTTCTGCAGCATGTAAGTGTGACCCACAGGGTTCCCTGAGTGCCGAGTGTGACAAAGTCGGGGGTCAGTGCCACTGTAAACCAAATGTTATTGGCCGTAAATGTGATCAGTGTGCACCGGGGACGTATGGATTTGGGCCATATGGCTGCACTGGTAAGAGTCAGAAGAGAATAAGCATTTTAATTGATATTTACATTAATAGGGCTATCTTTCTTTTTTTTTATATTGTAAAAAAATTTTCAGGAATATTTTTTCATTTCTCATTGTCCCTCCCTCCCTTTTTTCTGCCTTCAACAGTATGTGATTGCCACTCCCAGGGCTCTGTAGGGCATCAGTGTGACCCCGTGACGGGCCAGTGTCCGTGCCAGCATGGGGCGACTGGCCGCCAGTGCTCTGAATGCCAGCCAGGTCAGTGGGGATTTCCAAACTGTAGACAGTGCCAGTGTAATGGCCATGCGGAGAGCTGTGATCCTGAAACCGGTGCCTGCTATGAGTGCAGAGACTACACAGCTGGACAGCTGTGTGAGAGGTGAGAGACCGCTTAATGTGGTCAATACACTGAATAAATCAATGTTGACAAATTACATTTGGGTCACTGATTTATGTCACAAAGTGATGCATGCCCATGCAAAGAAGGTTGAAGCTGTCACAATCTGTATATTAAATATGACAAATTATTAAAGCAAATTCATTAATAAGTAAATATTGATATGTTTATGTTAGATACTGATTTTAAATGTTTGAACAGTACTGTAAGATTTGCTGATTTCATTCTGCAAGGGTGCATTAACTTGACCAAAACTGACAGTAGAGACTTTATGATAATTTTTTGTTGATCAGCAAATCAACGTATTAGAATGATTTCTAAAGGATCATGTGACACTGAAGACTGGAATAATGATGCTGAAAATTCAGCTTTGCCATCACAGAAGTAAATTATATTTTTAAACATATTCAAGTAGATAATAGTTATTTTAAATCACAATAATATTTCAAAATATTACTGTTTTTACTGTATTTTTCTTATTAAATAATTGCAGCCTTGGTGAGCATATGTAAGAGTAAAATAAGTAAAAATTAAACTAAAACAGAAAAAAAAACCTTTTAAAGACAAAAAAATTAAAAGCCAAAATATTTGTATAATTGTTATTTAACAAAATGCTGTTTAAAATGTTATGTTTAATAAATAATAATTCATGTGTGGTAATACACACTGTAATGTGTGTAGTGATGTGTTTTTATTATTCTGTCCTTTCTTACTTTAGGTGTGTAAACGGTTTCTATGGTAACCCGATACTGGGTTCGGGCGAGCACTGCCGCCCCTGTCCATGTCCAGGACACCCTGACAGTGGACACTCCAATGGAGCTTCCTGTCAGCCAGACTATGCCTCCAACCAGATCCTCTGCCGGTGTGGTGCAGGATATGCAGGTGAAATAGCGTCATTAAATCAGTTTTCATTCTCATTGAGTAGGTTTACTGACAGTGTCCTCTCTCAGGTCCTCGCTGTGATCGTTGTGCCCCTGGGTACTATGGTGATCCTGAGCAGCCTGGTGGGACTTGCTGGCCGTGCCAGTGCAATGGGAACATTGACCCCCAGAACCCAGAGTCATGTGACCCACGAACCGGCCAATGCCTCAAGTGCCTGTATAACACAGACGGCCACTCTTGTTCTGAGTGTAAACCAGGTTATTATGGAAACGCACTCGCTCAGGACTGTAGGCGTAAGTACAGTAACTCTAAAACATATATATTTTTATTTAAAATGAATTAATTCATGCATTTATATATAATTATGCACTCTTGTCTTGCAGGCTGTACTTGTGTAACTGCAGGCACTGCAGAGGACTACTGTACTGATGGAGTGTGTTATTGTGATAAACGGACTGGCCAATGCCCCTGCAAGCCAAACATCATTGGCCACAACTGTGACCAGTGCGCCCCCAACCACTGGAACTTTGGCTCAGACTGTGGATGTGAACCCTGCGAATGTGCCCAACCAAATGCCCTCAGCACACACTGCAACATGGTATGTCCTGTGGCAAACAGTATCTTTCTTCATCATTGATTCTGTATTTTATCAGGGTTAGTCTCTTAAGATTGAAACCTCAACATAAAACAGTATGTAAAAATAAACACATGGGTCAAGGTAAAATTACATTATATGACTATACAATACAACAGGGGTATTTAAACCCCCAAATGTGATGTAATATAGGTGGCAAGTGTTTATTGTCATGCATAAACATCCAAATATATATAGTGCTACTAAGCATGAAATTATATAAACAGTACAGTATGTTTCTTTATTGTCATGACATTCTTATTTTGTTATCTCCTCACAAGAATAACAGGGTAGAAGAGGAACAGACAATAAATTACTTAGACATTAAATATATTTTATGTACTGTACTTTGAATTTACTTTTTTAAATTGCCAATATATATGCTATAAAAGTTGAAAAGATTTTTTAAAAATATACTAAAAGTTTTAATTTAGAAAGGATGTATTAAATTAATCAAAAATGATAATTGAAGGTATTTATAGTGTTACAAAAGAATTCCATTTCAAATAAATGCTGTTCTTTTGAACTTTCTATTCTTCCACAAGAACATTAAGCAGTTTTCATTATTGATAATAATAGAAAAAGTTTCTTGAGCACCAAATCAGTACATTAGAATTATTTCTGTAGGTTCCCATCACAATGAAAACCATATTAATGGATGGCCACCACAATAAATTACTTTTTAAATGTATTAAACAATTGTTATAATATTTTACAGTATTATTGTTTTGACTATTTTTTTTAATTAATGCATTCTTGATAAGCATAAGAGACTTCTTTCAAAAAATTACAACATCAAAAATGAATGTTAATGTTTTTTGCTATATTAAAAAAACATTTCAATATAAAAATTAAAATTTAAATGTAAACCCAGAATAGATATTTACTACCATAAACAGTTGTAGTATGTTCTAGATGTACATTACAATCAAAGATGCTTCAGATTATATTTATTTTTTATTTATAATGAATTAATCTATTTTTTTTAATCATTTTTTTTGTCTGAAGAGAGTCTTGGATTTGAGTATGTTTTCATGGCTTAATGATTCTCTTCTTCTGCCTCCCTTTATGCTTGTAGTTCAGTGGCCAGTGTCATTGTCAGCCAGGTTTTGGGGGGCAACACTGCAGTGAATGTGAGGCGTTTCACTGGGGTGATCCCAGTGTGCAGTGTGAAGGTGAGTAGTGCACATACAGTACACTTACTCTTGTTTCTGTTCTGTGTCATATCATTATTCCTTTATCTCACTCTGATCAGAGTGTAACTGCCACCCTCTGGGGTCCGAGATGGCTCAGTGTGACCGCCAAACAGGAGCGTGTGTGTGTAAGACGGAGGCTTCAGGACGACGCTGTGATGAGTGCGCCCGTGGCTTTACTGGAAACTTCCCCAAGTGCGTTCCCTGCCATCCCTGCTTCCAGCTATGGGATGATGCCGTGTGCCAGATCGGCCGAGATCTGACCCACATCAAGGATGTCATCGCAATGATCCTGGAAAAGGGTGAGGTGCCTGGAGTCAGCGATAGCCGCATACATGAACTGGAGAAGAAGCTTGCACAGATTCAAGACCTGATTCGAAATGGAGACCGAGAGGGAATCTATAACATGATAAGCCAGGCTATTGATGACTTGAGGTAAAGCTTGCACACAGTGGGCGGCACTGTAAATGTCAAGTAATGCTTAAAAATCATTTGTGTCACAGGTTACATTATCAATCTTTCAGTTCAGTTTACACTGTGCATTATTTTGCAAATGCTACTTTATTATGCACCAAACATAAATTAATAGCTGCATTGGCACTTTGGACTTTGGTTGCATGTTGTGTTTTTTCTTCATTATGTGGATATATTTTTAGAGCGGAGATAGCTTTGACTGATGGGCGTCTGATGGGTGTGAGTCGGGAGCTGAATGCGACGGCAGACCTTGACAATGCTCTGAAACGAAACCTAACTGCACTGGAGAAAGAACTGAAAGACTTGAACAATACACTTGACCGACTGCGCAAAGAGCTGGAGAACTACGTCATAGCTGGATTTGCAGGTAAAGTAGTATTTTTTGAGTTATGTTTGAGTTGTCTGAAAAAATATAACACGACATTTATTACATTCAACATCTAAAATAAAAAAATACTCAATTACTTGATTAGTTTGTAATCTTTTAATCAAAATTCCTTGTCTTAAATGACTTTCCTTTAAGGCCAGTTCACACCATCAATGATAGTTATATTGATAAAATCAGCAGATGATAATGCTTTATTTATTATAAGCTCGCGCTGCCAGTTTGTCATCTGCTGCTTTAAATGCTTAAGCTTTTTGAAGTCAGGTGAATTCTGATTCTGGTTATTAATTATTATATCAACTGAAGAAAAAAAACAAACTTTCCAATTATATTCTTCTCCAGTGTTAGCCATTATAGCCCTATTCTCATAAAATTAGGACAAAAATTAAAACTTATTATTGTAGTTATTGTCTTTGGTGTAAAGTAAACCACACTTTACTATTGATGTCACTTTGGTCACATGGAGTGTTATTATTTGACAAACTAGCTTGCATTCTGCTTTCATATGTAAAATCTACTTTTCACCTCCAGTCAATAAAAAATATGTCAATAAAGTCTTTTTTTTGTGTGTGTCCTGTTTTTCTGTCACATATTTTACATTAGAAAAGTATATAATGAATTGTAAATTACACTTTTACTATTTTTAAACCCATTAATTTTTCCCAGAAAGAAAAATTAGCAGAAAAAACACCTTTTCACTACATCTTCGTTAAAAACGTTTTAGCTGTTAATGTCTTTTGTCATTTTTGCTTTACAGAGCAGTTTGAAAACGTTCGCAAGTACTACCAGATTTCATTGAATTCAGAGCAGCGTTGTAATTCCTCTGTATACGGACCCCAGAGTCCTGTGGAACAGTCTGAAGACACACGTAACCGTACCGAAGCCCTGCTGAAAGAAAGAAAGGACAGCTTCATTCGAACAGTCACTGCCAACAGTAAATCTTTGTCTGAACTGGAGGAAAAAACTCATGAGATTGACCGAAAACTCCAGCACCTCAACAACAAGGTAGAGACTGTGGGTAAAACTTTGTCTTGAGACCTGGAAGGGAGCATCATTAATCTTTATCAGTCATGTGTTCTTGTTTTTCTTATGCTTTAAGGTATGTGGTGGTCATGGCAATGTTAGCGCTAACAGTAGCTGTCCAGATAGCCCCTGTGGAGGAGCTGGGTGTCGTGATAGTGAAGGTATGCTGAAGTGTGGAGGGAAAGGATGTAAAGGAACTGTTGGTGCCTCATTGAAGGCCCTGGACAATGCTGATGATGTTCGTAAGAACCTGACCGCTACCAGTGAGGAGCTACGTAGCATAGCTAAAAAGGTAAACGGCTGTCTGTTTGAGCATGTGTAGTGCAGGTGTGCTTTTGAAAGAGCTTGAATAATCTCTGCTTATCTCTCAGCTACGAGACATCTCTACACTCACCCAGACTGTGAAGACTCAAGCGAGGGATACACTTGATAAAGCCCAGGGCAAGAAAGAACTCTTCGAGAACTCCAACAAGATGCTCAAAGACTTCATTCAGAAGATTAGAGATTTTTTGAATGGTAAGTGGTTGTGATTGCATTTTCGGTGTTGTTGTTTTTTTTTTGTGCTGTGTGAAATGCAGAGGCATCAAAGTGATAGCTCAGACAAAAATGTACATTTATTTACCATTAATGCCTGTTAGAACTGTCATTTTAACCTGTTTAATTATCATACATGACTAATTGTCATTTTTGAAAACAATAAAAAGCCTTTATTAATACTAAAACTGATATATTCAGAGGAGGGAGCAGATCCAGAAAGCATTGAAAAAGTGGCCCAGCAGGTTTTGGCGATCTCCTTGCCAGTCAACAGGACCGTAATACTCAACATCGTCGAGCAGATCAAAGGCAACATCGCCAACCTCACCAACGTAGAAGGGGTGTTCAATCACACCTCAGAGCAACTGGCCAAAGTCAAGGATCTGCTTAAGAGAGCTCAAGACGCAAAGTAGGCGAGAGAGAACATTGCTCACTATATATACACAGAAATCCACATATAGCTAATTTCATTTTGTGCATGTGATTTTGTGTTTGCGCAGGGCACAAGCTGAAGGAGTGAGCGATAATATCAATAAAACTAAAGAAGCAATTGAAACCTCTCAGAGTGCCATAAAAAAAGCTGAGAAGGAAATGACCACAGCCCTAGAAAATCTCAAGAATGCCCAGAACATCACTACTGCGGTAAACCATTATTATTATTATTATTATTATTATAAGTGTTGAAAACCATCATACTTTTCTTATGATACTTTGTAGCATTATTGAATTGATGTTGAATGATAGTCTAAGATTTGTGCTTCTGTCTCTTTCCTGAACAGGTTAACAACAAACTCTTAAATTTAGACAGCAACCTCATGGATGTGATGATGCGACTGACCAATTTGTCACATGGAGTGGATTTATTGAAGAATAAAACTGAGCAGAACAGGGAGATGGCAAAAGATGCCAAAGCTCAGTCCGACAATGCAACTCAAGAGGCTACTGGACTTCAAGAGGTGTGTGTGTGTGCACATCTAGTTATATTTTACAGCTTCTGCCATTAACATTTAATATTTCGTATGCATGTTTGTGTTTAAAAGGAACTGGTAAATGCAGAGAATCTGTATAAGAAACTGAAAGAGAAGGTGGACTCCATGGGAGAGACAGGTAACGTTAGCCAGAAAGCCATAGAGATGAAGAAAGAAGCAGAGGACTTGCTGAAGAAAGCCACCACGGGCATGGAAACCCTCAGAAGTATGTGTCCAAAATGCATTTAACATTTACTTAAAAGAAAGCACTGAAATTTTATGCTCAAATGCCAAGTTTTATTCATGCTGTCATTTTGCTGTCTCTTTTCTCATCTTCTTGTTTTTCTGTGTCCCTCTTTTGAAGAATTGGAGAGAAAATTCAAAAAGAATGAGCAGAAAATGCAGCAGCAACGGGATGAATTGGCAGATCTGGAGAAAAACGTTACAGAAGTCAGAGAATATATCAGAATAAAAGTCATGGGCTACAACAACTGTCAGTAGGAAATAACTGACAAAAGCCTGAATCAGACTTCAATTTATCTTCTCAGTCACCCTCTATGTGATTCATGTATTGTTCCATTAGAACCCAAATTTGTTATTCCATTACGAATCAGCAGCTTCGTTACTTAATTGTTATGAAGTTGATGACAAACTAGTAAAGTACTAGGTCTTGTTGTTGTTCTGCTAAATCAGCGGTTCTCTAAATTTTTCAGTTGATGGAGGGCTGAAAAATGGACCTTCTAATAGCCAAAGTCTGCTTTGAAGTCCTATTCCTTTTTGGGGTTTTTTCACTTTTTTTTCACCAATTTACTTTGTCTAAACTGTTGTTTTGTTCATATTTTATTGAAACTAGCAACTAGCTGACTGTTTGCTAGCTAGAAATTGTCTACATACCCTAACAGAAACATCAGTTATTTTATTACTTTAATGTTAGTTTGTTAATTTGATTTATTTCGATTTACACAGTATTGGTGCATTCTGTGTGTGTGTGTGTGTATATATATAATATATATATATATATATTTTTTTTTTTTCTTTTTTTTTTTTTTTCTTTTTAAGAAGCCAATCATCAAAACAAAACCTTAATTTGAGAACCACTGTACTAAATGAACTGCAGACCAACTGTTGTATAGCCTAGTGGCCAAAAACTACCGTTCAAAAGTCTGGGGACAGTAAGATTATTTTTAAAAGAAATGAAAACTTTTATTCTTCACAGCCGCTTTAAATTAACAGAAGTGACAGTAAAGACATTTAGAATGTCACAAAAGATTTACCTGAAATATTATCCTAAAAGGCTGTTGAAAAATCATTTAATTCACTTTTAATATTCATTTAATATTAAAATAGAAAATATTTTTTTAATTGTAATGTTATTTCATAATATTTCTAATTCACACATCTTTGCAGCCTTAAGATAGCATAAGAACCTACTTTCAAAGAAGTGTAAAAAATCTTACTGACCCCAAACTTTTGAACGGTACTTAAATTTAAACACAGAAGTGCCTAACCTCATATTTTTAATGTTGTGTAAAAGACATATATGAACACATTAAACCTGTGATATGGAATTCAAACGTTACTGATTTGTTTTATTTAAATGCAGAAACAGCCTCAGTTCTTTTATGTATTACAGCTGTAGTACAGGAGGGGGCGATAGAGAATGCAGGAAAAGTCCAACAGTGGGCCATATTACTTTGAAACATAATATCAGTCTTCATGTTTTATGGTTCTAATCACTGATCTATAATAGAGAACATTATATTCATTATGATTATAATATTAATAATAATATATAATATTCATTATGACTCATAGAGTCATTATATAGATCAGTGGTTCTAATGCATATTTCCGAATCTCAGAATTGTTTCTAGCATCATATATTGCACCTTTAAAGTTGCGGCCGTTGTTTTTTTCTGTCTTTGTATCATCCTTCCTGTGTCTGTTAGTGTAGACCATGTTCATTTCTGTGGAGTAATCCTGTCTATGTTTGGATCAGTGGCTTTAGCTGACCCTGAGCTTTGATTCATATCATACCACTGAATGCCATATTTGTCTCACGTCACATGTTTGACTGTCTTCTCCCAATAGTCCTGTACTATAATGTACATTTTTACATAAGAAAAATTATGTTTGATAAATCACTTGAGTAATATATACTGTTACAAGTACAAAGAATAGACACATAAATACATATTTACTGGTGGCTAGGCCTATGTTTTGTCAGCATGCTGTCTGGTGTTTAGTTTAGAGACAGGCTTTGTGTTGTGTACTATCAAAATTGTTATATTTCATTAAATTTAACGATCTGATAGGCATTATATAATGGATTCATTTTTATGAGTATAAATAAAGTGATTATAAAGTGTTGCTGACAAAATCTAGCTTTTTTTCTCTAAATCTGGCTTGGTTATTCCAATAAAACCATTTTGTGAGCTGTATTCACATAACCAGACAATGTTTAACACGACAGTCTTGCATTAGTTATTTGCATAAACATATAAAGTGTTGCTTGATTGTTCACGCAGTTTTCCTAAACCTAAATTTAAAACGAATACATTATTGTGTAAATGCTATTTCGGAAGCGCGTGCATTCCTGTTCGACTTCGCGCGTTCATGTGGGCGCTACGGAAAACAAGAGGTGGATTTTTTTTTCCCAAATGACTCTCTGTGGCGTTGCCTGAGGACTGTGTCGCTCTACCTTCCGCGGGCATCTCTTGAATCCAGTGCGGGATTTCCATAGGTTGTAACAGGACTTCAGAAAGTCCGTCTTACTCTGATAGCGCTCAAAGTCTCAATGGCTTAAAGAACAAGCTTGACCATCGACAAAATCAGAGTAAACATGTGAGTACGCGCTGCATCCAGCATTACTAAATACATACCTATGTTTGTGTTTTATTACTGGTATTGCTGAAGGTTTTATATGACACTTTGTCTAGTAGTTGTATATGATAAGCTGAAGTTGTGTGACAGCTCATTAGTGATTTTCATATTTTAGAGGCGCGCGGCTGTTGAAGGGAGCTCATCATAAAGCCATGCGCGCGCTTCCCTTACTGTTCATCTGTGGTAAGTGTAGCATGAATCACAAAATCCTGTAATGTCTATGTGCTGTTATTAGAGCAAGGCTTTCAAATTAGTTATTATTTTTAATATGTTTTATCTTGTATTAATAGCAACCGGTAATTTATAAAGTATTTAAATATGTTTTGTACATTGTAAAGCAGTTTTTTGTTTGTTTTATTTTGTTTGTATTGTCGCTCCTTATTCTATACTCCTTTTGAGAGACAGAGCTGATTTTTAAAAGTTTATCTCTCACACACACAGTATAAGTAACTGTAAATTTTATATATTATATGTGACCCTGGACCACAAAACCAGTGATTTTGTAGCAATAGGCAACAATACATCGTATAGGTCAAAATGATAGATTTTTGTTTTATGCCAAAAATCATTAGGTTATTAAGTAAAAATCCTGTTCCATGAAGATATTTTGTGAATTCCATACTGTTAATATACGTAACTTAATTTTTGATTAGTAATACACTTTATGACTGGGTTTGTGGTCCAGGGTCACATATATAAGTTATATCTTCTATTTATCCATCTATTGTATTATATTAATAATTTATTTTGATCTGCATGTTTATATTTATCAAGTGGGGTAGATGGATTCACACTATGTATTTGATTATCCATGTTTAGATGTACTTTTTAGGCAAAATGTGTTTGAGCCACAAGACTTCACCTTACCGTATACCTTACTCTTACATTATAGATGTATGAACTCATACATTCTTTGCATTTGGATGTGTACGGCCGAGTTTAATCATTCACCTTATGTTTTTGTGCCTGACTCCACACAAGACCCATGAATCATTTGCACCTGCTTGTATAGCTGAAGTCTGTATTGATGTCTCAGTAGACAGTTGACTTGTGATGCTCCACACTAAAACTGAGTCTGAAGGGAGGCTCTTTCTCAAAGGTCTCCAGACAATGTTATTACCACCCTCCGGCACCCAATTAGCTTATTTGCTTATTTCCTCTGTCTGTCCAGTTAAAGCTGAAACAAATTTATAGACACACTAAAAGGGAGACAATAGGTCAGCAGGTTACAGAGAGGCCATGTTGCATTGAATTAGTAAATGAGAGTTCTTCACTCATTGAGTTTGTTTCATCCTTGATTACTTGTGCTTTGATGAATTAAGCACACTTTTTGGATATGAGACGCTAAATCTGCTCAGTCAAGGTTAACTGACCTTCACATTCCTTTTATTCTGCCCTTTCTTCCTTTAATCCGTGGTTTTGGAGTTTGACATTAGGGATATTTGAAGGACTTTCAGTAGGTTTGTGATTAGAAATAGCATCTAGCTTCCTCCTTATTACTTCGTATATATATTTGCTGTTTAGTTTAAATGAATGGGCTTTTTTGAGCTTGGAAGGAATGTTTGAGTTCCATTAAACATTTTCATTTTTAAAAAATAAAGGAGCGTTTTATTCACTGTGCCTTTTAAAGAGGCTACAAGGTTATATTTTAGTTTTGTTTTGTACATATACTGCTAAGAGTCAGTCTCAACTCAAAAGTTGCCATTTATACCACTGACCTTGCTCATTATATACCGTCTCTTCAGTGCATTTACAGTGTTCCATATCTTCCTTTATCATTTAGTGTTACTGTCCAGCTGTCACCCGCTGTAAGTTTTGTGTAGGTGATGGGCTGCAGGGCTCAACAGGAGCCTCTGTGTCTGCTAGGATTGATAAAACTGTAGAGAATGTGGAGGTGTTGGAGGCAGAGCAGTGGGAGTGTTATTTTTGGTGATGCTCTAATGAAAGTAGCAGGCTTGTAGGAGGCAGACAGCCGATGAGGAGATGCTCTTGTTTAGTTCACATTTACCGTCTGCTGCCTGTCTGAGTTTCATTTTGTGACTCCGACAACATTGTTCGCAGACAGCCAAGGTTTCCTGTTAATGCAGACAGAATTAATTCAAGTCAGTTGTGCCTATTGGTACTAAGATTGGTCTAAAAGGTAAAACTTTGTAACTAAGTAAGGAATAATTGACTGTAAGTTATGGAAAATTAATGTGCAGCCTGGTTGGTAATGGTTAGTCAGTTGTTATTGTTATTGAGTGATTTCACTGGTTTTAATTAGTTTCTTTGCATATTTGCCTACAGTTAAAAAAGTTGCATGGAAATATATATATATATGTATATGTCTATACTGTATATATATATATATATACAGTATATATATATATATATTAGCGCTGTCAAACAGTCAATCGCAATTAAATGCATTTCAAATAAAAGTTTTTGTTTGCGTAGTATATGTGTGTGTTCTGTGTATATACTGTATATGTGTGTCTATATATATACAGTGGGTACGGAAAGTATTCAGACCCCCTTAAATTTTTCACTCTTTGTTATATTGCAGCCATTTGC
>JAUMHE010000080.1:8287316-8323629 GCA_032359235.1 Enteromius mattozi | reverse complement strand
TGAGCTTAAATGATTTTAGCAAATGGCTGCAATATAACAAAGAGTGAAAACTTTAAGGGGGTCTTAATACTTTCTGTATCCACTGTGTGTATATATATATATATATATATATATAGTATTCATACAATAATTATGTAAAGTTTTATTTTGGATGTGATTAATTGCAATAATTGTGGGTTGACACCACTAATATATATACATATACATATATTTATATTAAAAGATCTATCTATCTATCTATCTATCTATCTGTCTGTTTTTTTCTATAAGCCAGCTGTATAATTTTACCTTGATTACCAACTTTTAAATGGATTCCCAAGCAAATGTGTACATGTGTATGATCAACAAATAGGATAGCACCCAATAGGGCAAGTGACAATTCCATTAATTGACCCAAAATTCACTAACACTGGCCCTTGGCCAGCAGATGATCTTTACTGTAGAGCCCTGCTTTCCCTTCCAGTTTGTTCATTTTTAGTGGTTAAAACTGAGTCCTTGTGAAATTAGAACTTAATTCTACCTTTTACACATCACATTTCTGATTAGATTTTTAAAAGCTATGGCCAACCAGCATTAAAGGCCATCTAAGACCCTAAAATTCAATCATAGTCTTTCTCCAAAAAATCATGAGATAATCCAGTCAAGCTGTTTCTTCAGAAAGAGAGAGAAAAAACATGAAATAAAAAGATAGCCTTGATGAAAAGAACAAAGCTTTGGTGCGAGTGGAAACTGCAGAAATCCCTTTTTGACTCTCCTACTTTCAGTCTCTTTCTTCTGCTTGTTTGCCTTGTGACTTTTTTAATTCCTCTGATGTGTGCTGGGATCATACGTCCCCCGGTGAACAGCTGTGTGGTGGGGACACAGGTAGAGTGATCTATAGAGCTGCCTCAATACTGTCGCTGCCAAACACCGCAGAACCCTGCACTCTATAACAATGGGGCAATACGATGCTTTGATAGAGCTTTGAGGTGACGAGGAGGGAAAATAGAAGAAAGGATGAACACAGGGGGTGGAGAGGTGGTGAAATGAAAGGGGAAGAAACGAGTCTGTTTATGTGAGTTGAGCTGAATAGGATTTCTGCCTTAGGGAAGAATTTCTAAAGAGCAATAGAAAGAGAGACGTTGGATTGTATATCAAATACAAGTAGCAACGTTAGTGAGAAAACAAAGTTTAATTTTAAAAATTACAATTCTGTTCAAAAATGTTTCCTCTGATCACGTTTTTCCCTTCACTGGAGCTTTACAAAAAAGGACAGGCTAGTTTTTCTTCTGAACAAATCATTCAGGATGGATTTGTGGTCTGAACTCATTGAAAAGCTTTGACTCAAAGAAATTATTGGTTCACAGATTGAAGCACTTTTCTCACATTCTTTTACATTTTGCATACTTTCTCTGTCCTTTGACCTTTTCCTGAATCGTGTCATATTTCATGCTTACTCCAGATGTGGAGGTGGGTGTCACAGCTGTATATACCTCCATATGTGACTGTCAGGATATGAGTGCTTTAACAGACTGTCCTGAGGGGAATGAAGAATGATCTCATCTCTCATGCAGGTCAAGGGAAGGTGTGCAGCACATTATAATTCATGCTCAGTTATACCTGCTTTCCCCAGAGTACCTGCCAACAGAACATGCTCTTTAACGAGCTGGAACCAGTCCAGAAACTTTCACCATTTAGAATTGACTAATTCTTTACAATAAGTTTAAATTTCTTGACCTTAGCTAATGCATTTACACAAATATAATACAACATTTATTGATGGGTTAATATTCATTTTTACATTTTTATTAACTTGTTTTCATTAATAAAACACTAGTTCATTTATAAAAAGTGAAATGTAGTGTACTGTATGTTAATTAATAAATGCAATTTGTCACTTTTAGTTCAAGATTTATTAAAACTGCAGAGTTTTTCAAATAATTCATATGATAGCCAATCTCCACTGTGTTTATTCTATGTTATTTAACGATGGCCTTGTATTTCCTCTTTACCTGCATTTTTTCTTCTCACAGAGGCGTAATTACAAAGGAGATCTAATAGCTTATTGAAATCACTCATTTCTAAACTATGTGGAGGCTTTTTAAGAGGCTAATAAAAAAGAATTGTTGCCAATTTTTCACTTTTTTTGTAATTGACAAGTCTGGTTTTTTAAAATAAGTTTCTTATGCTCACCAAGGCTGTGTTTAGTTCATAAAAATACAGTAAAAACAGTAATATTGCACAATTGTATTACATATTCAGGATTGCTTGATAAAGTTCAGAACAGCATTTATTTGAACCAGAAATCTTTTGTAAGATTGTAATTGTTTTTACTATCACGTTTAATTAGTGGATTTCTATTAATTTAAATTAACATTCATTTTATTGTCCATATAAATTTTTTATTTTTTTACATTTGTCACAGTTCTCATTGACTTTGTTATTGTTGTACAGAATGAATGTTACTTGTACAGTAATGTTGTATTTTCTACTTATTCTCATTAGTCTTATCAGGAAAAGGACTGAATTCAATTTCATTAAAAAACAAATACCTAAAGACTGATTATCTGTATTGCTATGCTGGCGCCTCTGATTGGTGACATCTGTTTATGTTATTATAGTTTTGTTCCAGCAGGTCATTATTTGCGTTTCTGGTTTGTGAGCTTAGAGTTATCTTAAAATGGCATTATACTCTCATTTTTGCATAACTACTCTCAAACAGTATTACACAGAATGTGCAGTTGTGTGAATGGATCTATCAGGACTGTAACTGTTTTGGTCAGAGGAGGATTCATAGCATGATGCATCTGGAGCTGGGGTGTATGTGGATGTGTGACTAGAGAGAGGCTAGATATGACAAGAGCTGGAAATAGCACTAGGGTTAGAGAAGAGAGAGCAGACTTTGAGACTGGGCAGTGGGCTCCAAATAGCAGACACCTCCCGTCAGACTAACTAGACTCACAGTGCCAAAATAAACTCAGTGGAATGGGAGTAACAAAAGCAGGAGCAATATCCTGTATCCGCATGTATTCTCTATATTTCACATTTGCCCACAAGGGCATCTCAATGCTGCATCATCATTACTGTCATGTCTAGCTGAGCTGTGACAGTGGTCAGGACGGGGAGGAATCAGTCGTCATTTTTCATCATCTGTCACGATATGCAGCTGGAGTCCCTCATTGTTTCCACCAGAGGAAACTCCAGCCAGAGCTGCGCCCTGCTCACAGACTGCATTACCCATCATGCCACATTCCTGGGACTGATCACACCCACACCTGCACCTCATTACCACACCCACATACTGATTGCGCACACACATAAAAGCCAGACCCAAGCGCCAACTCTCCGTGAAGTCTTGTTTTGCCCTGGCTATCATTTCCGAGTGTTCCTTCCCATGTTTGTTTTTCCTGTTATTACCGTGGACTGTATTTCTGGATTCTGATTGTTTGCTGCCTGCCCCAAAATCTGCCTGTGTACCTCGACTTTGATTCTGTGTTGTCTTCATTGCACTGTTTACCGGTATCTGACCAAGTCTGTACAACTTTTCTATAAAAAGCTGCAAATGGATCCGCACGTCTCCGTTTCCTCCGTTACACTATCATAGCTACCTTTCTGTCTCACACAGTGGCAGCAAAATTACTTAAACTCAAGTATAATAGATAATAACTCACACCTAAAAATGTAAGAACAACATCATTGCATTGAGGATGTATTGATTTGTTGATTAAAACAAGCAGTAGCCATTTTGAGTGTGTGGGCTGCATACTGCCCGCCAGAGGCCTCGCCTGTCTGCATTTCTGCCCCAGAACCCTAATCCGAGCAAGCTCACGCCGTAGAACCTCCTAGGGTTCCGCTGGTGGCTGCACAACCTCCAGAGATGTTGGCTCCATCCATAGATGCTCTGGATGCCCCACTCCCAGAGGTGTCGGCAGCTCCCATTGAACTCCCGTTCCTGTTTCCCACGGATCCCGCTCCACCGTCACAGCCAGGAGAGCCGTTCCCGAGTTCTCTCCCTGAGTCATGGCCAGGAGTGTCGTTCCCAAACCCTGAGAATCCTGTTCCCAAATCACGGCCAGAAGTGTTTTGCCCTGTCACGGCCAGAAGGACCGCCATAGAACCCTCGTCCTGCCCTGCCACAGCTATGGAAGCCGTCTCTGAACCCCTTGTCATGCCTAGTCATGGCCACAGAGGCCGTTGAATCCGTCACATTTTTAATAAATCTGCAAAAATGTCAAAAATTCTGTGTTTTTCTGTCAATATGGCATGCTGTGTGTGCATTAATGAGAAAAAAAATGAGCTTAAATGATTTTAGCAAATGGCTGCAATATAACAAAGAGTGAAAAATTTAAGGGGGTCTGAATACTTTCTGTACAAACTGTACCTCGACTTTGATTCTGTGTTGTCTCCATTGCACTGTTCATTGCATCTGACCAAGCCTGTACAACTTCTCTATAAAAAGCTGCAAATGGATCCGCACGCCTCCGTTTCCTCCGTTACACTATCATAGCTACCTTTCTGTCTCACATAGTGGCAGCAAAATTACTTAAACTCAAGCCACACCTAAAAATGTAAGAACAAAATCATTGCACAGAGGATGTATTGATTTGTTGATTAAAACTTGCTCCTTAAATCATGTGTAAATATACAAATATATTAATATAGTAGATCAATTGTAATATCTAAATTGTTTCTGTTAGTATAGCCACTGCCATTCATTTTTTTTCCAAGGGTGCAATAAATTGATCAAATGTAACTTTAAAGACATTTATAGTAATATTTCTATTTTAAATGCTGCACTTTTTAACTGAAATGTATCATGGTTTCCACAAAAATATTAAGCAGCACAACTGTTTTTAACATTGGTAAAAATAAGAATGTTTTTTTAAAGAACCAAATCAGCATATTGTAATGATTTTTGAAGGGTCATGTGACGCTGAAGACTGGAGTAATGACTTCTGAAATTTTAAATTATATTCCAATTAAAAGCATTTTAATATTTAATTTTCATTTTAGATTTGTGCTTTTATCAAATAAATGCAGCATTGATTATTTATATAATATCCACATTCAAAAATCAAAAAAGAAAAAAAAATAATTCCAAATGCATTAAATCATCCTACATTTGTAATAATCAAGTTTTAACCAGTTGGTAATGCACTGAATTAAACTATTTGCTAATGCTGTAGATCCAAAAGAATACTTTTTAACTAAAACATAAGGAATAATGGCTTCTGTCCGTATATCCTTCCATCCATCCCTGGTTAAATCTTTTCCCCTCTCCTAGAGAATACTTACTTCAGGATAACATTTTCTGCATTCCGACAACAGGTGTACGAATAAGTGGAGGAAGAGTCTCTAAATCTGTATGTCAAAGGAAAGCAGTTACAAAGATTTTAAATCTAAAATGCTGTTTGCTTTTGACATGCACATGGTAGTTTGTGTAGTGACTGTTCTGTTTAGTATTTGTGTAAAAGCCCTGCTCAAAATAAATGTTTCAGAGGGGCCTTGCTTCTTAATGGACTATTTAGAAAGTGACCGGCTGTTTTCTGTCACTCAGCTGCTGAAGAATGTGCGGTGTTAGTGTCACTTTTTCCCTTCTCGTCAAATGAACAGTCCCCAGGATTAAAATGGCTCTCTGGGGTTAGAGACAGGCACAAGGAGGCGATTCTCTGCCTTTCCTGGTTGGGAACAATCTCGCCCTGAAAGCTGAGAGGGGCAGAGATGCAAGAGAATGAAAAAGTGGAGCTCTTGAACAAAGCGGACAGTCCCAGCTGTGATAATCCCTACCTAGCTCACTGAGCCAAACCCTGACCAGCAGAAACTGAAGACAACAGATAAAAGAGGGAGGGGGGTTATTAGATTTACAAGAAAAAAATATGAAAAGTGCAAGAGAAAGACTGAATGTGTTTAAGAGAGAGAAGGCATAGCCCTCTTTTTGTCACATCCTCTGGGTCTTACTAGGAGATTAGCTCAGACAGGCCAAACAGGACACCAGAGAGCATCATGGGATATGGCCGCCAATCAGTGTGGCTGTGTTTTCAGAGATATAGATAACACACTCTGCCCTATACACCAGACAGCACAGTACGGCACTGAGACTGAGTTTGTCTATTCTGAGTCAGTGAGCCTTGTCAGGACAACAGCACAGTCCCTAAAGCAGCCCCCGCTTATTTGCAGCAAGAAAAATCTATCAGCCTAGGCTGACGCTGTTACAGACTTCAGAGTATTTATATTTGACAAAGACAGTATATTCTTCTTGTAAAAACTTATTTTAAACTGTCTAAATAAACTCATCTTATCATACTGTATCATATCTAGAGCCTGATCTGACTGGCTGTGTTTGTGTCTTTTGATCTGTCTCTCCATATATGTCTGTCTGTGTTTCTCTATCTATCTATCTATCTATCTATCTCAGTATACATTGATTGTAATCGGTACATTCTGTTCAACACAATAATGGTATAGATTTTATGTATTTCTGAAACAGCAACCTTGGCTGCGGGGTCTTGTCTGTTTCAATCTCCTCAGCGAGTACAGTAAGGCAACAGCAGGTCTTTGTTAGCTCTGAGGTATGTCTGCCGTGCCAGCTGTCCTCCCACATTCCTGAGAGCTTGTCCATGTAAGGCAGCAGCAGAGAGTGGCACACACACTGACTGAGGGGCAGCTTTGTCCAAGAAACCCTCGGACATAGTATAAACCTTGTATATATGACACATGGTTTAACCTTTATAAAAATACAACAACAATATGGACTCTAAGCAGCTAAATGAGAAACTATTTCCATTGGTCAATCCCATAAGTGAATGATTTTCCTCCATCCGTGCTCTCGCCACCTGTTGATCTTGTAGAGCCAAAAATATTTAAAAGGATAGTGTACTCAAAAATCCTGTCATTATTTACTCATCCATATGCTGTTGTCTATATTAAAAGTCAGTGTGGTCCAAAACAGCACTAGACCCCATAACTGAGACATTTTTCTAAAAGTTTTCTTTTGTCTTCCACCAAAGGTTTAAAACAATGTGGGTGAGTAAATTATTAATATTTGGGTGAACTATGAAACTTCTTTGCCTCACATTCACATTGAAGCTTTTGCTTCCCATAATTCCACTTTATCACTGTTTCGTGGTTCAACACACTGCCAGAAAGATTAAATGTAATACCAGTGAAAGATTTGTCATTGCTCAGTAATTGCATTTGGTGTATCTGGAATTATCTGGTTAGCTGTTCTGCCTGTAAGGGAAAAAAAGCTGGTTTTCCCTTGAGTTTCAATTGATCATTTTTGAGGCATTTTCCCATCAGCTCCTGCAGTTTACTGTAAGGCTTTATTTTGGAGTTTGGCTCCAGGTGGGTGTGTTTCTGTATGTGGATGTGTGATGTTACTTGTGTGTGTGTATATTTGGTGGCAGACGGGTGAGAGATGGTACGGTGCCAGACAGACGCAGCTGTCTTGTGTTGACGACACAGATCTCTGATGGGTAAATGCTGTAAACAAGAGTTTTCCCAGGCTCTTCAAGTTCATTCATGTGACTACGCTTTCCTAATTCTCTTTGTGCATTGGTTTACATTTGTTTTCTGAGGTTAAAAGCTAAAAACCCATCAAGACAAATTAGGCACATTTCAATGTATGTGTGTATCACAGCACCTATCTGAAGCAGTCCCAACTTTCTTTACTGCAAATCTCAACATCAGAGGGTTTGTTTGAGACACTGGCAGGAATGTTTAGCAGCTGTTGGGTGTTGTAAAAGGTTATTCTGAAACTTCAAATCTTGTAACCGCTGTCTCTGTCTCTGTTTCTCTCTTATTAAAGCTACACATACAGTAACTACATTTGATCCAGTTGTTAAATGTGGCTGCAAAGCGTGTACTTTTTTAATTACTAGGGCTAAAGACATTTATCCTGATATTTTTGAGCTCTTTAATTTTAATATATTAATTTAATGTGTTTTTTTTTTTCTTTATATATCCAGTCCACCAGTCGTTTTGCTCCATGCAGAGATCTGATCTCGTTATCACCATCTGATCTCTCTGAATGGCATGAAGTAACAGAACAAACTGAGATGGACTAAACCCAGAAGAACTGTGGCAATATCTCCAAGATGCTTTAAGAAACCTACCTGCAAATCTGCAGTACTGTTAAAAGTTTTAGGAAAATTAGTTTGTTGTCAAAAGTAATGGCATACATTTTCTTTATCAATTAATGTCTAATTAACTAAATCATATCAACATTTGGTGTGCATTTAGGTGTACTTGTGCATAGTTTTTAGGGAGCTTTGCAGGTAGGTGTCTTGAAGACGTTGCCACAGTTCTTCTGGATTTCTCACTTTGTTCTGTTTCTTCATGTCAATCCAGACAGACTGTATGATGATGATGAGATCAGATCTCTGTGAGGAACGCTGGCTGATATGAGACTACATGTGCGAACAAAAATGTCACTGGATTATTACAATTAATGGTAGGATGAATGTTTGGAAATGTAAACTTTTATATCCTACTGACGCACTACAGCAAAAGATAGAAAAACTGCCTTAAAACCATATTTTAGCTGGTGAAAATACTAGTGTTCTTATAATTTTGTCCACCACCGTACTAAATTTCCCATCGTACTAAAACTGCGATGCTGCTTCTTACCACCACAGTCTAAAGAGACTTTTTGTGGAAACTTGGCCTTTCCTGAGCATTAATGGAAAATTTGCTTGAGTTCTGGTTACCAAAACTGGAAGGAGAACGAAGATTAAATGTTAAATTATTTCTTGCACACTGAAGACTGAAGGTTTTATTTGAACAGCATTACGGATACAATCATCATCTGCTCATCATTTCTATTTTGTTTGTTTTTGTTTCCTTTAAAGTCCTGTCAGCGGCCAGCGCCCAGGAGCCCGATCTTGCCCATGGCTGTGCCCATGGAAGCTGTTACCCTGCAACCGGTGACCTCTTGGTGGGTCGAGAGATGAACTTAAAAGCTTCCTCCACCTGTGGCCTGCGGAGGAGAGAACCCTACTGCATTGTCAGCCATCTGCAGGTAGAGCTGACACCAGTTCTCACAGACAGTGAGACACGTTTATACACACACTGTGTTTGTGAAGAGCTGATCCTTTTCATTTTTGACCCTTTACCTTATTTAGGAAGAGAAGAAGTGTTTCCACTGTGATTCACGGCGACCTTATGATCCTTATTCCAACCCCATGAGTCACCGCATTGAAAATGTCATCACCACCTTCAAACCACACCGCAAGAAGTCCTGGTGGCAGTCTGAGAATGGTGAGAGAGCAAGAACTTCGTTTTTAAGCTTTTTGCACTTCATAAGAAACAGATATAGGTCAGGGTTGGATCTACTGTACATATCCACCGCAGCTTAGCCATATGTGCTAATCTGCAGCTTCAGTGATGTTTTGATGGAAATCCTTACATCCGTTTGGTTTCATTTGTCAAAAGTAGAGTAATATGTTGCCAGGATATTTGATTGCCTCTTTGAGCCCTCCAAACCCAGCTGCTTGGCAAGGACTGGAAACACTTCACATGTATTATTAGAAGGTTGATGTTTAGGGCATCTATTAATAACACAGAGGCTGAGGGAGAGAGATGCATGCACTTAGAATGAAGCCCAGCGCTGGGGCAAATTAGCCTAAAACAGTTCACTGAGCTGAAAATAAATATTTATCAATAATGTTTTAATGTGCACTACTGCTCAAAAGCTTGGGGTCAGAAAGATTTAGTTAAATAAAATCTAATTTGATCAAATATGATGTAAAGACAGTGTTTTTTACTTTTAATCAGATCATTCTGAAATGAAATGTATTATAGTTTCTTTGTGCTGCTTAAATATTATATCAAACTTTTTCAACATAGATAATAAAAAGAACTGTTTCTTGATCACCAGTTCAGCATATTAGAAAATTTCTGAAGGATCATGTGACACTAAAGACTGGAGTAATGATGCTTTATAAATTATGTTTTAAAATATATGAAGGTAGAAAAAAATGATTTTGATCAAATCCTTTCAGGTCACTTATTCATTTAATGCAAATAACTTTTTGTACTAAATTAACATCTTAAATTTACAAACCTACTTTTTGCAGTACTGGGATGAAGACTGATATTCAGAATGGAAGCATGTAAGAGTGCAGAAATAGAGGAAGGTTGTTAGTTGACTTGGCTTGGATGTCCAGGCTCACCCTGACACACACTCCCTAAACCCTGCAGTATTAGAGATAATTACAGACACGGCCTGCTGCTGGCATACCCACAGAGAGAATAAGAGAGGGAAACAAAACTCTATTAGAGCAGAACATGGAAAAGAAAAAAGATGACAGAAGGACAGAAAACTTCAAGAGATCCAGAAAAAGCTGCAGGCTAATACCTGAACTTAATGCACTCGTAGCATTTATTGTTTACTCTGCTAAGTGCACTTGTGGGCTGCAGTGTTGGGTGCTGGGGAGTAACTAACTAAAAATAGCGACGCTAACTTAACTATATTTTCCACAGCGTGATAGTTGTCTAGGCTATCTTTCTGCCATTAATTTTACGGACATTTATGTTAGCCAAAACACAACCCAATTACCAAATACATATATAACGCCTGTACAAATCAATACAGAGTTTTCTTTCATATTAATACAGTACATTGTGCACTTTTTATCACTAATTCTTTTTGTTAGTAACTTATCCTCTGCACTTGACTTTTCTACTTAAATTAGCTTAACTTGGCAAGCTACTTAAATTATATTTAGATCTTATATGTCATTTTACCTCAAACAAAACCTCTTTACATCTTAATAGAGCTCCTTATATAGTTTAAGAGAGTGAAACCCCTGTGTGCCAGCTGTGTGTCTCCTCAGTTAAGAAATTAATTATGGGCCGTTCACAAGAAATGGTCACTATTTTTTGCCCATGGTCGCTATGGATTCAGTGACTTTTCTGTAACAATGTCGTATAATGAACAGTAGAGCAGTTGTTCAACACTTGTAGAGTATGTCTCACAAGTGGAACCCTGTCATGACCCCTGTATCGATATCGAGGGGACAATGGATGGTCAGTTTTGGTTCAATTTGGTGTACTTTTTAAGGCTTAAAAAATAAGCATCAGAGAATATGATCAAATGCATTTTTTCTTTAACATAAGGGAAATGTTCATTTTTATCAGTGACCATATGCCAAGATTTGGTCCTAAACTAGTTTGCTCTACAGCTTAACTTGGTCTATTTTTTAACACTGTTATTGGAATTTTTGTTTATGATTTTTTATAATTGAGAATTATTTCACAATGTTTATAATGATGACAAAATAGTTAAATAAATAAATTAAATAAATTATCACATTATAGTTGTGAAAATATTGAACCAATGTTCCAAAGGAACCAAAGGAACATGTCTATATATATATATATATATATATATATATATGTATATGTATATGTATATATTAGCAACATGTAGGTAACATTGACATCAGGTCAATCATGCAAATTATGCAAAAAGTATTAAAATATTAATATGAAAATAGAAATGCTAGCAGTTAAATATCCATTAGAAGTTAGCAGTTTTATTTAATTAATAATTAATTATTAATAAATAATTCAATAGAATGACAAAAAGGTTAGTGGTGACCACTGCTTAGTCGACAAATTAAATTAAATTAAATTAAATTAAATTAAATTATTAAATGAAATTACTTCAGGGCCTATAATGTACCCTATTATTGTTTCACTCACTATTATGTACCCTGTTTGTGGAAACTGCCTTTTGTCTATATTTCTATATTGTGCATATATGTTCTATAGGAAAATAACAGGTGCTCTTCATGAGTAGTCTTTTTCATGGCTCTTTGGCATGTGCTCTGGATTGAGGCTTAACGACTTCCTCCTCCAGCCAAACACTGAAACATGTATTGAAAAAAACAGCAAGTCATTCAGTCGATTTCCTTTTGTGCTCCACTTCAGCTCCGCTGGCCTCTCCCCCTCATTCTCTTCAGCTCTGGTACAACCTGTCTCTCTTTTCCTCAGCGTCCCTTTCCTTCCTGTTTAGCTGTTGATTATGAAACGCAGGTTAAATCCAGCAGTCAGACAAAGGGCCGCTGCAGTGGACTGAGTTACAGCTTTGTAATGGTAATGCTGGGAGGCACAGGTGAGCTCTATATGGTGCCAGCTCTGCAGAATACAGACCGTCTGTCGCTCCAGATGAATAATGAACTGTCAAAGTAAGAGCTGAATAGAACAAAGGTAGATTGTTAAACCATCCCATCTATTTCTAGCTCTGCTCAGACACTGTAGTTTGAATGTGCATATTGTTGTGCATTGTTATTCGGAGTAAGTCAGAGCCTTATTAGATTCCCAGATAAAGTGGTTCAGGAAGGAAAATATATTATCTTGTTCACTGCAGTCGCTGCGTTGCTATTGTGTTTCGCTTGTACTCTGGGTTACAATGAGAGTGTAATAAAACTGGCAGTCTGCTAGAAACGATGAGTTTAAATAAATGTGCATAGGCTTTTAGAAAAGCTGTGTCTGAGATTTTACTACTTTTTGGCATTACAGAATGTTTTGTTTCAGAAAGTAAAATAATAATCACAATCTGTTTGAACTTTAAAGTCATTAAAGTTGTGAAAATATTTGTAATATTTAAAACTAATATAGCAAAAAAAAAATTATATATATATATATATATATATATATATAAATGTAGATAATAAAATATGAAAGTATTATTTAAATGTATATAGGAAACATACAATACTCGCAATTTAATGACCACTAGAAAGTTTGCAATGTTATTTAATTAATAATTAATTATTAATAAATAATGAAATAAAATGACAAAAAAGGTCAGTGGTACATATACTTGTATGTCCACTGCTTAGTAGACAAACTAAATAAACAAATATGTGTGTGAAAATTTTTTATGATGGTATATTTTCATCAAAAGTACAATAATAATAAGCCACAGTTTAATAAAAAAATAATAATAATAAAGTAATAAAAATATCAGAAATGAAATTATTAATGTCTTCTCTCCTCAGGAAAGTCTGATGTTTACCTTCAGCTGGATCTGGAGGCAGAGTTTCACTTTACTCATCTCATCATGACTTTTAAGGTAAGAAAGTTTTTTCATTTAAGAAATCACCCTTGAAACATTCCAAACTGACTTCATATTGACAGTTGTTTTTGTACGCAGACTTTCCGTCCGGCGGCCATGTTGATTGAGCGATCTGCAGATTTTGGCCGAACCTGGCAGGTGTACCGTTACTTCGCCTTCGACTGTGAGTCCACCTTCCCAGGAATTTCCCATGGTCCTCTTCGTAAAATTGACGATGTCATCTGCGAGTCCAGATATTCTGATATCGAGCCATCTACAGAAGGAGAGGTAAGAGGTATTCAGTCTTCAGACTTTGTTAATTAGTCAGTTCATTTGTTTGCTGACCTTCACTTTCTTTCTGCTCAGGTGATTTATCGTGTTCTTGAACCAGCAATCCAGATCGAAGACCCTTACAGCCCCAACATTCAGAGTAAGTGAAGCTTAACAAACCTAACCTCCGACTGAATAATGATACAGCTTTTTGCACTCATTTCCATCATTGGCAAAGATGTATTTAAATTCAGTTTTGTGTTTGCTGCTGTCCATCCTGCCTCTTTAATACATGTCAGATGGAGGAATCTAAAATAAAAGCATGTAAAATGGAAATAGTTGGTCTGATTCCAATTTTATGTTTTAAATAGAAATATCTCAGTTGTTACATTGCAGTAGCTATGGTAACCAGGAGTTTATTTAGGCAACGGCTGGATCTTAATGAACTTTTTCTCTTTGAAAATTTCATCCATTAATCACAATGTTTTACCTTTTGCACAACTTATTGACTAAGAAAATGTAAAGGAGCAGATGGAAGTGTTAGCTGAGAATTGATGATTAATGAGCATTTTGGACATCCAGTATATAATGAACAAGATGTGCTCTAATAACCCAACAAAGAGACATAAACAGGTGCAGCCAACATATGATATACTCTCTAGAGATTTCTTTCGTTTCTTTTTCTAAGTTTATCTTTCTGTTTTCCCTCTTCCAGATTTCCTTTGCAGATTATTACTCGTGTGTGCATAGGAGTTGCATACAAATATGTACATTAAATTGCATAAAATTTCTAAAACTATTAGTGCTGTCAAATAATGTATCGCGATTAATCACATTCCAAATTAAATGTTTTTTTTAAATTATATAATTTTTTAAAATGTGTGTGTGTACTGTGTATTTATTATGTATATATAAATACATAAACATGCATGTATATTTTTAAAGAAAAATATGTATTATATATATAATATGTATTAAATATATATAATATAAATTATGTGACTATAAAATATATACATATAAATATATGCAAATATTTTCTAAATATATACAAGCATGTGTGTGTATTTATATATGCATAATAAATATACAGAGTACACATACATATATGAAAAACAAAAACTTTTATTTTAGGATGTCATTTATCATGATTAATTCTTTGACAGCACTAAAAACAATTAATAAAGTGAACATTTAGTTTTATAACATGCCACAAAATGAAAAAAGAGTGGAAAATAAACTGAAACTATAAAAGTACAAACAAGAAATTTTAGCTTGATTAATATTTTGATGGATGGTGAAACAATATTGGGTGACCTTGTCAGGCCAGTAAGCGTACCCTCACAGTTTGTGTAGCAGAATAAGCTGATAATGAACTTCCTGGTTCAGCTGGTCAGTGTATTATTTCCATACAGCTGCGAGTTCTCAGTCATGCACAGTGTGAGTGTATATAAATTGATCTCACACTCTCTGTGTGGCTCTCACTTTCTGTTATACTGAACATCTAGAGCATGACTTGAACAAACAGCATGTGCACAGGAGCTGCATTGGCTGATCTCTCATGTTGAGATGTAAGCCCCTCACACACACACACACATAGGACTCCATGAACTTCCCTCCAACTGTTGATCTTATAAATCACATAAGTCCCACTTCATTGAGTGTCTGTGAAGCGTAACAGGAGTCTATCCGCCACACTTTTGCTAAAGGCCTCCACGCTCAGCTGACTGCAGTCTCCCACTGAGGAGCAGGCCATTGGCTCAGGAGAGAAGGGGTCAGAGGTCATGGGTTAACAGGGTTTCGGGATTTTTTTTTTTTTTTTTTTTGCAAGGTTAGGAGGATGTTCTCATAATTGTGTGGTCGTAACTGTGTGGTTGATGATGGCTAGGTGTGAACTATTTAAGCATCATAACCTGGATATGGAAAAAAAAATAAAGACCAATCAAGACTACAAGATGTTTTTAAGAATGTCTTTTATTGCAGTTTTTATATGTAGACAGTAAATACACTACAGAGAGTAAATATAATTTGTTGGAAAGATTTTTAAATGTTTTTAAAAGTATCTTATGCTTGCCAAGGCTGCATTTATTTAATAAAAAAATATAGTAGAACATTAATATTATGACAATTTATAATAACTGTTTTCTATTTGAACATATTTTAAAATGTAATTTAATCCTGTGATGGCAAAGCTTTCAGTGCTCAAGAAACATTTTTATGATATATGTTACCCTAGTAAAGTTATATTTTTAAAATACATTTATTTCATTCTTATCTATATTAGTATAGAACAAATCTATTAACATATTAACTGACATATCGTTCAAGACTTACTGATATGAAAATCATAATTAACTTTGGAGTTTGGAGTTCTACTTGTACACAATGCACATTTCTTAATATCAAGCCTATAATGTCACTATTGATGAGGATTGTATGATCTTTGAATAATATCACTCTTGCAAGATGCAAGATATTTAAAGTGTATTTGAAGTATACTTGCAATAGTTTCACTTTAACACAAACAAATATACTTCAGTTGGACATCAGCACTATTTCCAAACAATTAAAGTACATTAAGTACAAAATGAATCAATTGTTCCAATTCAGCAGACTTTAAGCATAAAATAAATATATTTTAAATAATTTTAGTACGTTTATTTTGCACTAGAAAATTGAAAATTGTTTTATTATCAGGACTCTTTAATAAATAGAACTACGTTAAAAAACTACAGCATTTTTTTAAACAGAAATGATAAATATCACTTCACTATCACTTTTGATTTAATTGAATCCATGCTTAATGAAATGTTTTTTGTTTTCTTAAAAAAAGAAAAGTAAAGAATAATACCCAAAGAACAAACTTTTGGAAACTAGCGCACACCTGCTAATCTCTAGCTTTTGTGCTGTTTTCCACCCATTCTCACATCAAAAATGGTATTATTGTCCTTCTCTTTGGTTTATGCCGGTCCCCTATCCTCCGCTTACCCCAATGTCTTCATATTGCAGACCAGCTGAAGATCACTAATCTCCGTCTGAACTTAACAAAGCTGCACACTCTGGGTGATAACCTGCTGGACTCACGGACCGAGATCAAAGAGAAATACTACTATGCCATATATGAGCTGGTTGTCAGGGGCAACTGCTTCTGCTATGGCCACGCCTCCGAATGTGCTCCTATTGACGGCATCAGGGATGACATTGAGGGCATGGTGAGTTACTGAACTGTAGCTAGTTATGGGTATGCATTATATATTACTACCAAATCAAATATCACACAATACTGGAAAATTCTAGATCTAATGGTTTTGTTGAACATTAGATATTTATTTGCACATGCTAATTTCTCTAGTTTTACATTTGGATTACCTTTGCTGTCATTTATCAACCACTTGTAGTTAATTTTTTAAAACACTAATAATTTAACACTTTTAAATGTCATCTTTAGCAAATCACATAGTTTTTCATAGTGTACATTTAAAATGTAGTAATGCTTAATTTCACCACTTGCAGTGCTTTATTTATATATTTATATTTCGTCTATTAAGCAGTATATCATTTTAATATGGACCATCTGTAGGTACACGGGAGGTGTGTGTGCAAACACAACACCAACGGACTGAACTGTGAACAGTGTGATGACTTCTATAATGACCTGCCCTGGAGACCAGCTGAGGGCCGAAACACTAATGCCTGTAAAAGTAATTATGAATGACCATAATTGCATAGTTTATAAAGCGCAAAGAGACATACTGTACACTTCTTAAGTCACGGTTAACACTTTAAATTTTTTTCCAGAATGCAACTGTAACGGTCACTCCAACAAGTGTCATTTTGATATGGCGGTGTATCTGGCTACGGGGAACATCAGTGGAGGTGTCTGTGACAACTGTCTCCACAACACCATGGGCCGCAACTGTGAGACCTGTAAACCTTTTTACTATCAGGATCCAACTCGGGACATCAGAGACCCTGGAGTCTGCGTGGGTAAGGAGCTAGATGCTAAACGTTTATGCATTTTACTGTATATGATTGCTTATATTTATTTTCTCTGGCAGAGTGCGACTGTGACCCAGATGGGTCTCTGAACAGTGGCATTTGCGATGGGCATGATGACCCCTCTCTGGGCATGATCACTGGGCAGTGCCGCTGTAAAGATAACGTTGAAGGAGCACGCTGTGATAAATGCAAACCTGGTTTCTTTGGGCTCAGTGCTAGTGATCCTCGTGGCTGCCAACGTAAGTGCAAGCTGATACCAATTATTAACATGTTATCACTAATAACCCATAAATAACTTACTTTTTTATTTTTATTGTCTAAATAAAATAAAGCACCTAAATGATAAGTTAATTTTGGTGTCACAACAATATAATGTATAGTAGGAAGAATGTAATGTTCATTTTTAGATTTGCTGAAAGTTACATTATACAGTATGATTACATTTTTGGTGTTTCTTAAAGATTAACTTTAAGTTAGCATTAAATGAAGGTATCTGAATAAATGAAGGTAATGTAAATATAAACAGAGTAAATTTATAATGAACAATAAAAGATACAATAGCATAGATATAACTAACCATTCAAAGGTTTGGTGTCTGTAAGTTGTTTTTATGCTCATCAAAATCAAAAATACATTTTTCTCCTGGATGCTTTGATGAACAGAAACTTAAAAAGATCAGAATATATTAGAAATAGGAATATTTTATCTTCAAACAGCTTTACTGTCACTTTTGATCAATTTAATGCATCCTTACTGAATAATACTTTAATAAATCTTACTGATCCCAGATTTTTGAACAGACACTTTGAAATTTCAGAGCATTTTTTAGTCCAGGTTAGCAAGGAGTTAAAAGGCTCTGCACTTTTAGACCTCAGTCTATTTGAAGAATATTTTTCTGGTATGTTTTACTCCTAATACATTCTCTCTTTCTTTCACTGGTCTGCTTTAGCATGTAAATGTGACCCCAGGGGTACAGTGTCCGGTAGTTCTCAATGTGACCCTGTTAGCGGAGACTGCTTCTGCAAACGCCTTGTCACTGGACACAGCTGCAACCAATGTCTGGTAAGAAAGGGAAAAAAAAAGTTAGCTCATTATTCCCCATACTACATATTCCATTATCAGTCATCAGACGACATTGCATGCTTTCTGGTACCTTCTATCCTCTCTACTGTGGTAACATGAACTAAGAGTATTTTATCTACGGTGGAGCTGTATGTCTACATTTAGCGCAAGGGTTTATGGAGGATGGTGTAGGTTTTCACACGGCTTAAAATGGATTGAAAGGAAGAGCTGCATCCTGAAATTAGACAAGCAATAAATGCCTCTAGTAGTCGAGTGATGTCACCTCACTTTATGGATATGTACCATGGTAATTCTTTACTATATTTGTCATGTTATTTGCTCTTGATTAGCACTGCATAGTATCAAAGTACCATGGAATTACCATGGGTCTTTGTAGTTAATAATCTGAATATTAAGTGGATTATGTGTCGTTTTTATTAGTATACATGACACTGGTTTGTGTTTTATGTGCATTTCTTACAGCCTGAGCACTGGGCCCTGAGTCATGACGCCAGTGGCTGCAGAGGATGTGACTGTGATGTGGGTGGAGCTACAGACAACCAGTCAGTATTTTTCGGTTTATGGGAATTCATAGTGTTGGCAGTTTTTGTATTAATAATATAAAACTTAATTATAATAAAAAATGATGTGCTTTGCGTCTGCAGATGCTCAATGGAAACAGGCCAGTGTCACTGTCGGAGTCACATGATTGGTCGCCAGTGTAACCAAGTGGAGTCTGGGTATTTTTTCATGGCCCTCGACCACTACATCTATGAGGCTGAGAAGGCCAAACTGGGTCAAGTAAGAGCAGAAATGGGACAAACAAGAGAATATTTGCTTTGTTGTTAGCATGTACTCTATGGAAGCCTGTTTCTGCAGCTGAATAAAAAATAAAAGGAAGGTAATTGGAATTTATCTCACAATTCTGACTTTTTTTCTCAAAATTGCGCAATACAAATGTACAGTTCTGTTTTTTTATCTTGCGATTCTTACTCTATTTATCAGAATTGCAACTTTATTTCTCAGTTTTACGAGTTTAAATCTTGCAATTTTGTTTATATCACTCAATTCTAAGAAAAAAGGTCAGAACTGGGAGTTTACAACTTGCAATTCTGACATAATTGAGAGATGTAAACTCACATTTGCAAGAAAAAATGTCAGGATCGTGAGATATTTTTACCTTTTTATTTCTTATTCAGTCGTGGAAATGGGCTTCCGTGGATAACGTACTCACAGTACTTGTTAGTATAACTTTCTTCATCAAACAACAGAACAGATATTTCAAAGATGTTTCAAAATATCAAAGGTGCATGCCAAGTGTCAAAAGGAAAGAAACACAGATGACATATATTGTCATAAGATCAAATATTTAGTGAGGCTGATGCAATAATGATTTAATATGAATAAATATTGAAATAAAAAGAAATATAAAAATACTATAAAAATGTTATAAATAGATCATAATTCTCCACTATTTTGTTTAAAATTAAATGTAAAGTTTAAGTGAATTTAAGGTACAGTTTAAAAAAAAATATACTGATATTGATTAAGGATTATATTTGTGTATATTTTATAGGGCTGTGCATTTGAGGAGAGAGAGTACCAGCCAGGTCGTCCCGTCTCGTGGACAGGCACTGGGTTTGCACGGGCTCCTGAAGGTGGAACGTTGGAGTTTGCCATTAACAATATTCCATATTCTATGGAATACGACATCCTCCTCCGCTATGAGCTTCAGGTACATTACATGTCTACTCAGTGGCTTCACAAGCTACTCAGAGTAGTTTGTTATGGGTGTACTCATGTGCGTTTATGTGTTTTTACAGATGCCACGGGACTGGGAGGAGGTCCGTGTGATGGTGATTAGACCTGGACCAATACCTACCAGCAGTCCATGTGGAAATACCATCCCTGCAGATGATCTGCTAACTGTGTCGCTCCCATCTGGTGCCAGGTCTGTGAAACACATGTACAAATGTTTTAAGGGTCAGTCCATCCAGGTCAATAAATTAACTTTCTGTCATCATTTAGTTGCCCTCATGTTGTTCTTTCATTCTTCTGTGAACTATAACAAACATAATTTTGAAGAATGTTTCATTTATTTATTTTATTTTTATTTTGAGAGACTGATGCACTTTATTTTTTAGTGGACTCTCCAAACAAAGTAATGCAAAATAAGCAATTATGTTTATTTTTTCACTTCTCAGTTTTGCTTATCACAGATTTAATCACTTTTTTGTATGTTTGATTTTCTTTCTTTTGTTTTTAAGTTGCTGTTTATTTTTGGTTTAAAAGTTTTTGTTTTGTTTTGTTTTTCTTTCTCTTGTTTTTTTTGTTTCTTTTTTTGTTTGTTGTGCTTTTGTTTTTTTAATCATTCATTCATTTATTTATTTTTTGCTTTCTGTCTTCCGATGCACTGCTACAGGTTTGTGGTTCTTCCTCAGCCGGTGTGTTTGGAGAGAGTAGTGAGTTACAAGCTGCGTGTGGAGTTCATCCGTTATGCTGACAGGAACAGCATCATTACCTCGACTAATGCCTTTGTACTTGTTGACTCTGTAAGCATCAATCTGTGATTTTATTCAGCTCTTGTAAAGTCTTCATGTTCTGTCTAATTTTGACTTGTTCTTTCATCTCTTCACCTCCCCAGATTGCCCTCCTCCCTCGTTACTCTTCTCTAGAGATGTTTACCGCGGGTGACCCTGCCTCCGTTGCACGAAAGCAGAGCTACGAGCGTTACCGCTGCCACGAGACTGCCAAGAGCGTGTCCCGTCCACAGATGAGTGAAGTGTGTGCTAAACTCATCACCAGCATGTCTGCCCTCATTAACGACGGCGCACTGCGTGAGTGTCAGCAGTTTGTGATGGGAATATCGGGGTTTGTTTTCACTTGTTCATGTTGTTATTAAGACAAGAACATTGATCCCACAGCTTGTGAGTGCGATCCTCAGGGTTCGTTCAGCTCTGAGTGCGATGTCCGTGGGGGCCAGTGCCGCTGCAGGCCCAACATATCAGGCCGGCGCTGTGATAAATGTGCACCAGGAGCTTACGGCTTTGGCCCTTCTGGATGCAAACGTAAGACAAATATTTTCCCTACTGTGGTACATTAGTAACATTTTGATAAAATTCCTCTTGTGTGTTTCCCCTTTGTTTCTTTTCATTAGTTTTTTTGTTCTATCTATCTATTTATTTATTTATTTATTTTAATTCCTTCTTTTTTTTCTGTTTGTATTTGTTTTGCTTGCTTTTTCCTGGTTTCTTTCTTTCTTTCCTGTTATTTTAATTCATTTTTATTTTTGCTTGTTTGTTTCTTTTGTTTTTTGTTTGATTTCTTTCTTTTGTTTTTACTGTAGCTGTTGCTTTATTGTGTGTTTATTATTTGTTTATTTCTTTTTGTTTATTGTTTTCTTTTTGTTAATTATTATTTTATATTTTATTTTGTTTCATTTTATTTGTTTTTGTTTGGTTGTTTTTACAGTTGATGTAGCTTTATTGTTTTTTATTTGTTTGTTTGTTTTTTCATTTTATGTTTCCTAGTTTTATTTGTATTTCTTTTTCATTGTTTTTCTTTGTTTCTTGCTTTGCTATCTTATCATTTGTTTCTGTTTTTTCTTTCTTTCTTTCTTTCTTTCTTGTTTGTTTTTCTTTTGTTTATGCTGCTTGTTTTTTTTTCATTATATATTTTTTCATTTTTTATTTTGTTTGTTTGTTTTTTATTTTTGTTTGTTTTCTTATGTTTTTGTTTGATTTCTTCCTTTTGTTTTTACTGTTGCTTTATTGATTTTTATTATTTGTTTTTTTCTTTTTTGTTGTTTTCTTTTTGTTAATTATTATTATTATTATTATATTTTATTTAGTTTCACTTTGTTTTTCCTTTGTTTGTTTTTTGTTTGTTTCTTTTTGTTTCCTAATTTTTGTTTGTTTTTCTTTTTTCATTTTTTATTCTTTGCATTATATTTCTTTTTGTTTTTGCTTTGTTTCTTCGTTTTCTATCCTATCATTTTGTGCCTGTTTATTCTTTCTTTCTTTGTTATTAATCACTTTCTGTCTTTGTCCTTAGTTTGTGAATGTAGTTTGGAGGGCTCTCAGAGCCGATTCTGTGAGCAGTTCTCGGGACAGTGTCCATGTCAGGCCGGTGCGTTTGGTCAGCGCTGTGATGGCTGTCAGGCTGGACACTGGGGCTTTCCAAACTGCAGGCCATGTGAATGTAACGGACATGCTGATGAGTGCCACCAAAGGACTGGAGCCTGTATCAACTGCAGAAGCAATACAGCCGGGGATAAATGTGACAGGTACAAGGGGAAAAACACAGACATTTTTGACATGTTAAGCTGTATAGTAAAAATGCTAATTTTTATCAATAGAGTACACTTAAAGATATTTGAGAATCTTTTAAAGCTTACATGCAAACAGTGGAAAGGGTTAATTTTTCTTGAATGGTCCTTTGCCTCTTCCTGACTAATGTAATAAATACCTCTTGTCACAGGTGTGCTAATGGTTACTATGGAAACCCAGCTCTTGCTTTAGGGAGTCCGTGTCGGCCCTGCCCCTGTCCTGAGGGCCCCAACAGCGGACGCCACTTTGCTGCTTCTTGTTACCAAGACAACCACAACCAACAGGTGGTCTGTAACTGCAACCAAGGTTACACAGGTATTTTTAACCACAGAATTTTTTTCCTTCCACAGATGGATGGAATCAAATTAATTAAGATGAGGTCTGGGTCACATGCAGTTATGTATGCATTTTTAGCATATATGCGACTAGAGAGTGTATAAATCCCAAATTAATAAGTGCTTGAATTCAACATTAAACACCCTGAGTCCATTTGCATCTGGATAGGATGCAGAAAATACCATAATCAGAGATAAAGGCCACTGTCACTCTGATCAGCCAGTGCAGTGATCATGTGTGTTATCTCCTGTCCTCTGCTCAACTGGACACAGGGATTGTAAAGCGCTCTGCAGGGGCAGTCCTCAAGCGTGAGTAACCATGGAGACCCAATCTGCCTCTGCTGCCCAACCTCCATCACCCCTCCCGTCCCATCCCTCTCTAGCGCATGGCTCATGCACTTCACACCTTGCATGTACATTTGCAGAACCCTGTGAAACAGTCGTATGTGACTGAAGAGTAACTAACTAAATGTAGTTAGCAGTTGTTTTTTGAAACTAAGCTTTTCTAGTGCTTAGCTTTCCAGCTGAGCGAAATTAAATAATAATAATTAAACGCTAACTTAAAATGTCTTATTTAAGTGCAGTGTTTATTTAAATGCAGAGTCTTAGAGGGATAGGTCACCCAAAAATTTAAATTCTGTGATTAATTACTCACCCTCGTGTCATTCCAAACCTCTCCAAGACCTTTGTTCATCTTCGGAACACAAATTAAGATATTTCTGATGAAATCCGAGAGCTTTCTTACCCTGCATGGACAGCAACACAACTACCATATTCATGGCCCAGAAGGGTAGTAAGGACATGGGTATAAAATATTTGTGAAACGTGTCTCTCCACTTTTAATAAAATGCAAATTCTTCCCTTGCACTTTTTTGCCAACAATTCATTCATATGCAAAAGGAGATATGTGAACATAACGGAGTGGTAAACACTCTCATACATTATCCCCCGGTTTCACAGACAAGGCTTAAGCTTAGTCCTAGACTGAAATGTAAATCTGAGCTGTTTCAACTGAAAGAAACTTGCACTGACTGATCTTAAAACACATCAGTGCCTTAGTTTTGTTTTAAGATGCATTCCATTTTTGTTCATAAAATTGCCTAAATGTCCTAATTGAACTATGGCCTAATCTTGGCTTAGGCTAAGCCCTGTCTATGAACCAGGCCTATATGTTTCAAATGGTTGGAACGACATGAGGGGTGAGTAATTAAGGACAGAATTTTGATTTTTGGGTGAACTTAATCCCATATCTGTTTAAACAATAGGATACTATATTATACGATTTATTACAATCATTTTTACAAAGTAATATTTATTATTCTTTATAAGTTCTAGTTTTCTAATTTTATGTAATTTAATGTAATTTTTAAATGTATATTTTTCTTGCTATTTAGTTCTCTCTCTAAAACCCATCTGATTTAAATTCTGTTCTATTCTTTCACAATAAGCGAGTGCTAATCACTGTTCCTTTGCCAGCTTTTGAGCCAGAGAAGCAGGCGTCTGTCTCTATATAGCACTTGGCTGCAAAGACATATGAACATAGCAACAGAGTGAATCAGAACTTCCTGTTATGAAAAATTGCATATTAAAATGTATTAAAATGACAGCTAAAGTAACATAACTGAGCTTCAAAATTGTTTAAACATGTAAAACAGTAATTTTCACTCTGATGCTTTGTACCTCTTCACTCTGCAGGAGATTATTATACTAGTGCTCAGACTGTTGAGTGTATTATGATTTGGTGTTAAGATTAAAACGTGAAATTTTCAAGAAATCTTCTGGAGAGTCGTTTTTCATAATTTGTGAGTTATGTTATTTGTTTTGTTAGACTGTATTCTCTAAATCTTTACATTAAGATTTTGTGTACACTTGCATCATTTTAATATTCATTTCAATACTATTTGCATTATTAAGTTAATTCATTTAATTTAATGTCATAACAGAATATTTTCTAATATTTAAAAAATAATGCCCCATATTGCTGTTATTTTAACACTAAGCCTTCAATAATGATTATTCCAATTTCGTTCCAACACCTTTTCTATTAGATATGTGAACCTAATATTGCTTATATTAATTGTGTAGTTTTACTAAGCAACCCTTTTAAATAAATTGTGCAGGTTATGGAAAAATAACCATGAATCTGAAAGTGCTGTACAGTATTTCAAGAAGACTGGACTTTCCAGCTGTGACAGTTTTAATGCTCTTGAAGGAAATATTATTAAATGCAGTTCAGCATTAAAAATGTCCATCAAATATCTCTTTTTTTCTTTTTCACAGATGCTTTATGAAGTCATTTGCTCTGTTAATTTTTTGATAACCATGTGTTATCAAATATGTCTTTATGCCACTAAAGGCCTACTTTCTCCCTCAACCAGGCCCACGATGCGACGAATGTGCTCCGGGTTATTACGGCGACCCCTCTAAGCCAGGTGGACGTTGCCAACCTTGTCGTTGCAGCAACAACATCGACTTATCAGATCCTGAGGCATGTGACAAGCGTACTGGCCAGTGTCTCAAGTGCCTGTACAACACTGAAGGACCGGACTGTGGTGTGTGCAAGAGCGGATACTATGGAGATGCTTCCCGCCGCAACTGCCGTAGTGAGTTTACCTGGGTCTCACATTGCTTTTCTACATTATAGTGCACTGTTAATATAATAATAAACATATCAATGCTTTCACCCACCCAGAGTGCACTTGCAACTTCTTGGGCACGGAGCGCAGTCAGTGTCTGTCTCGAGATGACTGCGTGTGCCAGCGTGCCACAGGACAGTGTCAATGTCTGCCTCATGTTATTGGACAAACCTGCGATCACTGCGCTCCCAATTACTGGAACCTGGCGAGTGGACGAGGCTGTGAGTCATGTGACTGTGACCCCAACAATGCCTATACATCTGCCTGTAACGAGGTACCGCTGGCTCACAAATACAGCTCACATTCAAATATATACATATAAAATACAGTTCAAAGGTTTGAGGTCAATAAGCCTTTTTGGTAACACTTTGGTACTAGAATAGGGAACACTAAAACTGTTAACTATGACTTTTCCCTCAATAAATTCTTAATTTGCTGCTTATTAAGTTATTAAGGTAGTTTTATAGTGTTTATAATGTTATAAAAGGTTTTATTTTAAATAAACTCATTTTTCAACGCTGTTTTTGCTGTATTTTTGATCAAATAAATGTGTCCTTGATGAACATAAGAGAAGTTTTTAAAAAATATTTTTAAAAAAACCTTGCAGACTACAAACTTTTGAATGGTTGTGTTCATATTCATATTTGTTTATAATACAGTACTTTAGATTTTACATAAAGACAGTAAGTAGACTTAGTGCATAGGAACTGAAAATCGAAAAAATTCAAATTCTAGCCAATATAGAGCAATTATCATTTTATGTAATGGTTATGGGTTACAAATTGATAATTTTAAATTCCATGCTGTTTTGTTTAAATAAATGAAATGCTATTATGCCACAAATGAATTTAGGCACAACATTATAATTTATTATGAAAATAGATATTCATTTTCATATTCACAAAAGATTTCATTTAACAGTGTTACAAAATTTTAAGAGATGATGGAAGTGAAAATGGAAATAAAAATTATGTGAATGTAAAAAAAAGAAATGAGTATGAACAATTAAATATCTATTATTAACAGAATTAAAAAAAAACCCTCTAACTCTGATGTGTTAATATATCTTGCCTCCCTAGTTTCAACAACCCTGCAGTAGTTAAATATTGCTATCCTCTTTTGAAACTTTTGAAATTCATATAGTTCACAGGTCAGTGTCAGTGCCGTGTTGGGTTTGGAGGGAAGACCTGTAAAGACTGCCAGGAGAACCACTGGGGTGACCCAAGAGTACTGTGCCGAGGTACCATGATGCTTTCACAGCAGTTCATATCATCTGCAATGCCAATGTAACACTGTTCATCATCGCCTCCAGCAATGATGCACATTTTTGATTAGCAATTAATCATAATTCCCAAAATCCAATTGATTTGGTTACTTGTCTTCCCACAGCATGTGACTGCGACCCCCGGGGCATCGAGTCAACTCAGTGCAACCGTGTGACTGGTCACTGCGTGTGCCAGCAGGGAGTCTCTGGCGTTCGCTGTGATCAATGTGCCCGTGGTTTCTCTGGCACCTTCCCTGAATGCAAACCTTGCCACCAGTGCTTCGGAGACTGGGACCGCATCGTCCAGGATCTGGCAACCAGAACCAAAGCGCTCACAGATCGAGCCAAGGAGCTTCAGACCACCGGCTTGACTCGAGCCTTTGAGAAAAGATTTAAGGAGCTGGAGGACATGCTGGCACAGGCGAGGGACATTGTTAATGCCCGCAATGCCACTGCTGAGGCTGTGACCACTCTGATGGGCATGATTGAGGATCTCAGGTACACTTAAAGGGGTTAGAGGGAGACTGGTTGAAAGTGTTAGAGGTTACAGAGTAAATTGCTTGAGTAAATGTACTTAATTACTATACTCAGTTATTATTATTATTATTGGGAATTTATTTTGAGAATTAAGAATTTATATTTTGAATAATATTAGTATAATTATAATTATATAAAATATAATTAATATTTAGATATATTATATTATATGGGTACAATTGAAATGCATTGAAAATTAGCAAAAAAAAAAATATTACTATTTTATTGCTATTTTATTACTAATTTTATTATTTTATTATTATTAACTAAGATAGTCAAAATAAAGTAAATTTTACTTTAATTTAAATCATTTTACCTCTAATACCGTTTTTGAAATTAAATTACAATGATTACTATAACTAATTATATTATGTTAAAATTTTATTGTGAATTAGATTTTCTTTATTAACTAGAAAATGTCATTTTCAATAGCCAATTTTTTTTTTTTTTTTTTTTTTACATTTTAAAGAGTTAGTTCACCCAAAAATGAAAATTAGCCTGTGTTTTACCCACATTTACAAAATATCCCCTTACACATGCGTTTTTGTAAGATAAATATCCATATTTCAAACGTGGTAGGAGCAAATTTAACTACTTACCTACCTACTTACCTAAACTTTTATATAAATATAATTTTAAGTATAATTTCAGATTTTAACATTTTTCACTCCCTTTTTACACCCTTGCTGGGGATGAGTTTGGTCAGTTCATCAGCTGTCTTTCTGTCTGTCAGAGCTCAGATTGGTGAGACCACAGACACCCTGAACCAGCTGGAGGGAGACCTGACCGCTGTGCAGGACAGCAACTATGAAGCCAGTAATGCATTAAGTACCCTAGAGAGAGAAGCAAAAGAACTCAACCTGAACTCGGATCAGCTTAACCGTCAGCTTGACATCCTCAAGAACTCCAACTTCTTGGGTTAGTCTCTCATTCTGTATTACTGTAACTAACATGCACTTACCCCCAGTACCCCATTATATGCTAAATATCGAAACAAGAGGAATTTATTTATTACTCTCTCCCCGAGAACAATCCATTGACTGAGCAAACTAGGAAAACATGCTAATGTGCTATTTTTCCTCAGGTGCGTATGACAGCATCCGGGCCTCGTTCAACAAGTCACGTGATGCAGAACACCGCGCCAACAGATCTACCACTGACAGTCCCAGCACAGTAAGCCAGTCGGCAGACACCCGCAAGAAAACAGAGCGACTGATTGGCCAAAAAAGAGATGATTTTAACCGCAAAAATGCTGCCAACAAACGTACGCTCACAGACTTAAATGCTAAAGCTCAGAATTTGGACATAAAGAAAATCAATGAAAAGGTAAGCTGGATAAAACACAAATATAAAGCTACAACAGTAGCAAGGATGTGTAAACAAATTAAAAATATTATATATTTAAAATATTATAAAAATCATTGTTTTTTATAATATATAAAATATGAGAAATTGTAAAAAAAAAAAAAAAGCTCTTGTTTTATTGTGTTTGTAGGTATGTGGAGCACCGGGTGACACTCCATGTGTGGACAGTCCTTGTGGTGGTACTGGTTGTCGTGATGATGAAGGCAAACGCCACTGTGGTGGTCTGAATTGCAATGGAGCCGTTGCTGTGGCTAACAATGCCCTGGATAGATCCAAACACGCAGAAAAAGAGCTGGATAAAGCTATGGGAGTAGTGGAGGAGCTTTTCAAGCAGGTAAAGACACACTTTAATAATTGTGACCAATGGCTAGCACGATCAGAGCTGTCAATTCCATTTATGACTTCACATTCTCCAGAAAGTGTTCAGCCTTTTCTCTGAATCTTATGCTGTCTTGACTGTCTTATTAAGGTGGCAGATGCTAAGACCAAGGCTCAAGAAGCTAAGGATAAAGCCCAGGCAGCGTTGGAAAAAGCTAATGATACCAAAAATAAGGTGGATCATTCGAACAACGACCTGAGGGACCTTATCAAAGAAGTTCGTGAATTCCTCATGCGTGAGTTTTAATTATATTATATTATTCAAAATTTTTTAACATTTTTTGTAAACATGTTTTTTTTTTTTCTCCAAATCACTTGTTATATATTATATTATATTATTAAGAGAAGAAAATGAAGAAAATCAAAGTACATGAACATAGCATTGTTCTCTGCATCTTATTCTAGTTTACACTTTATATTATACCTTTAAAATATAAAAAATAATAAAAATTGAAAAAATCACATATTCTCTCACTGTTTACAAATTATCCAAACTTTTACATACTAAATAAAATATATATATATTACAAGTATATCATATTATATTGTATTATATTATATTAAGAGAAAAGAAAATGCATAAAAGAAAGTAACATGCATAAAACACTACTCTTGTACTAAATTATGAAATTTTCAAAATATTCATCAGTAATCTGATTTTCAAACATTTCAGTAACATTTCATATATTATATTCTCACTCTCATTTTTTTTTTAAATTTCTTCTCATAGAATTTTACATTAGAATACGTTTTTTGAGCGACTTGAAATACTTTACATGTCGTGTTGTATATTTGCAGAGGAGGGGGCAGATCCTGACAGCATTGAAGCGGTGGCCAGTCGGGTGCTGGAGCTGTCAATCCCTGCTTCTCCCAGGCAGATTCGACACCTCGCAGATGAAATTAAAGACCGCGTCAAGAGCCTGTCCAATGTGGACGCCATTCTGGAACAGACCCAAAACGATGTCCACAAAGCAGAACAACTGCTGCTGGATGCCAAGAAAGCCAGGTGACTATCTGCACAACTGTTTATTGCACAGTTTAGTACATCAATTTGTAAATGCAAATCTGTTCTTTCACTCTAGGAACAAGGCGGAGGGAGTGAAGAGCACGACTGAGAGTGTGAAAAAAGCCTTGAACGATGCGGGCAGGGCTCAGGCAGCTGCAGAGAAGGCCATTCAGAAAGCTAGAAATGACATCGGCTTGACTCAGAACCGACTAGCACAAGTAAAATAACTTTAATTAGGAATAAATAGATTTTTATGATGCTAAATTGATTGGTTTTGACCACAAGTGCTTTTATCCTTCCAAAGATCCAATCAGAGACCACAGCTCGTGAGAGAGATCTTAATGATGCTATGGACAGATTGGGAGATCTGGGACGCCAAATAGAGGCTTTAAAAACTAAACGTGCCAACAACAGCCTGGATGCAGCAAAGGCTGAGGAGACAGCCACTATGGCCCGGGACAAGGCCAATGAAGCTAAAGAGGTGTGTGGAAGTCATTTGTGTGTCATTGAGTGTTGTGTTGACCAGAATTTAAAGACTTTATTGTCTGTTTTAGATCCTGGATGGTGAGCTGTCCGACAAGTACCGTACTGTTCAAGGTCTGATGGACAATAAGGCGAAAACTATGCAGGATGCCAAGCAGAAAGCAGAGCGCCTGAGAGATGAAGCCAAGGAGCTGCTAAGGGATGCCCAGGATAAACTGCAGAGGCTGGCTGGTAAGTGTGTGAGAGACATGCAGAGAACTGGAGGAAGTTCTTGCAATTCAGTTTTATGCTTTAAATTGTTTTATGATTTTGGAAGAACCTGTAGAGTTTGGTCAGAGAAGTGTTTTACAAATGTTAGTTACAGTATTTATTGCAGACAAGTATTACATTTTACATTATCAGCATTAACATGAAATTCAGTATTTTTAGTATTTGGTTTGTCTGTTATTTGCTGTAATGGCATTTAAATACATAAAACTTTATTGGGATGTACAGCACTGAGCTCGCCTAATATAACAAAGTGAATTATTTTGTAAATAAATATTAAATATAACTATTATTTTATCAATTATTGTCACTTAAATATATTATATTTGTGTAATAATTAAATAATATTATAATTGTATAATTATGCATATATGTATGTACAGTACAGAGCTGGAGTAAAACAACTTAATAAAATTAGGTAATTAAATATTTATTATTTAATTCATATTATTTTTATTTATCAGTTAAATTAAATAATTAAAATAGAAATAATAAAATAAATAGTATTTTTTATTATTAATATTATTATAATTTTATGTTATAAACCCATTTGTTAAGCCTACCTATCAAGAAGCTGAAAAACATAAACCGCCCTCTTGTGGAGATCAGTAAAATTGATCTTGTGCCATTTTCTCTGAAGGCAGTCATTGTTTTATTTCCTTGTAATTCTGACCTGGTTTTCTTGTTGTTTTGCATGCACAGAGCTTGAAAAGGACTATGAGGAAAATCAGAAGGTATTGGAAGGAAAAGCCAGACAGCTGGATGGCCTGGAAGATAAAATGAAGTCAATCCTGAATGCAATTAATAAGCAGATTCAGATCTACAACACCTGTCAGTAATCAGTCACAGGGAGGAAAGCCCAACAGCTGGACTGCTGCTGTCTTTAGAAGTTCACTACTGTCTGAAAGGATCTGTCATTTGACTCTTTTCCCAGGCTGCTACAGTTTTTGCCAAAAACCCTACAAGACAATGCCAAACTGCCACCAGACACGATGTCTGGAACAAATATTGTTTTAATGAAGGGCTACTGTTATAACAAAACTACATTAACCTATTTTCATTCTGGAACTGAATGCAATGCAGATGTTCACATGCATCTCGTAAGGCAGAGCAGTATTCTACTTGGTATTAGAAATGTGCTTGTAAAATACTGAATACAGTATGATAAAGATACTGAGTTTGCTTGAATGTAAGAGACACTGAATTGTGGCACAGAAGTTTTATTGTATAGATTTGCTTGCCCTTTTTCTTTAAAAAACTGGTATAGCTTGGTATTAACACTCATTTTCTAATGAGAAATATACATTTGTTGTCTTTTGAGAAATTTGTTTCTATTATAGGCTGAACATCTGTGAGAAATTACTGTAAAAGAGTAAAATGAGTTCATGTATCATCTACATTGATGTACACTGTGTTTCTTCTCACAATAAATAATACAAATAAATAAAATTCCAATTTATTTACCATAGCTGGAATACATTAATGTTTTTTAATAGATATTTTATGCTCACCGAGGCTGCATTAATTTGACCGAAAAAAACAGTAACATTGTGAAATATTATCACAATGTAAAATTCTTTTAAATTTCTATTTTCATACATTTTATAATGTATTTGTGATGGCAAAGCTGAATTTTCAGCAATATTATTCTAGTCTGTAGTGTCACCTGCTCCTTCAAACTCTTTAATATGCTGATTTGGGGCTCAAGAAACATTTATTATCATTACCAACGTTGAAAACAGTTGTGCTGCTTAATATTATATAAATATATTTATTGCGTTTCACTAAAATACTGTTTTTGTAACATTACAAATATCCCAACTGTAAAGTTTAATCAATGCGTCCTTGTTTAAAAGTAACATTTACTGTAGTTACATGTATAAGCAGATGGCACTGACGCACAAAAGAACCACAGTTTGACTCGAACAGTTCCACAAACGAAGCAATTTTAATGAATAACATCCAAAAGAATGTTTCAGATGTATACTTGAAGATATTTACATATTAAATACGTCAAGAAATCTCGCACCCAACAAACGTCCTCTGCGCATGGTTGTAAACTCAGAGTGTCCGGAAGTAGCTCGTGCGTGTGTTTGTGTGTGGAGCAGGTTGGCTTGGTCGCCGTCTCTACCCGGTTTGTTTTTGTTCTCTGAGTGGGAATCACAGAGCAGCGGTCGGCTCTCAAGCGGAGGACGGGCACCGTCGTTGCGTCTTTGTTTTGTTTGTGGTAGCTCGGATTCTGTTTTGATACCGCATAATGGGTCCCGGTTAGGATTATTTTGGAAATAAAGAAGAATTGATTTTTAGGAGGCGAGCTGATGCGGCTCAGGGGCGATCGGCGGCCCGCTGCCGTGTGTGAAGCCTGGGGCTGAATTTAAAGCTGCAGTCGCCGCTGCTTCGCTGACGGAGGAAAGGACACGCGGCTGCGACCACTCGTTACTGAAGTACAACGAAACAAAGTAAGGTGTCATTTAAACAACTGCTGTTTTATCCAGGTATCGTAATGTGCCTTCAACTGTCCTGTGGGTACACATGAGTTTGTCAAATTGTCAGTACTGCACCACCCGACCTTGCGGTTAAGTGTTTAGCTGGGCAGCCGGTGCGGAGCGAGAGGCCTCGAGCTTCTGTTCCCTTTAACGGGTATTTATCTCGCACACAACACAGCGAACCGACATCTCCTACAACCAGATGTCACACATCGTGCTAATAATATTTAATAATATGAGACTAAATGAATGTTAAGGGGCAGTTTGTTAGTGACATGGTTTGAGTTAAAGAGAACTTGAGCGTGGAATCGAGTCAGGCTAGGCTAGCCGGGTTAGCAGCCACGGCACTAGCTATCATTACGGGTTTAGGAGCTTATTGATTTCACTTGCATGCAGCTTTCTCATTTGACAACTGAAAAGTAAAACAAAAGAATTTGTGGAAAAGATTCAAGTCGAAGATATTTTGTCTTTGTCCATATTCGTTTTGGATTATGACAGTTAAGTCTAGTTACAATAACGTTTTGGTGACTTGCGTTAGGCGTTAAACGTTTTAATACAAAAAGTGAAAGTGTAGTAGTGAAGTCAGAAGGATTGTCTGGACATTTGGCTTTACGAACACACTAGATTTTTAAAAAGACATGTCTTTAGTTTTTTATAATGCCATCGGTGTATCATGACAGCAACCACTTAAGTTACATATTACAATACAGGCATAATTTATTATTTTTCAAACACTATTCGCACACATCCCATTTTTGTTTGTGTATCTGGTATTTTCCCGTAATTAGACAGAATTTGATTTAAAAAGCCACATTTGGCTGTAATCTTTGTCTAGTAACAAAGAAAATTATGAAAGGTGATTTTTTTTTTTTTTTTATAACTCAAGAATGCCATTCAAGTCAATACAAAACATTCTGTTATGTGAGGTCCTTAAATGTTAGAACATGTCTCCTGTTCAGATGTGGAACCTGTTTTATATGCGATTACGTAAAGTAGGACCCAAATGACAATGAAAATACAGGTTTTTCTTTAATTATACCCAGAGTTTTTGAAAACAAAGAAAATAAAAACAGTTATCTTTATTTCGTATTTTATTGTGCGGTTTAAAAGTATTAATGTCATCATGAAATTAAAATTTCTCTGATAAATGCATGATTCACCCATGTATATGTTGCATTTGTTTGAGAAAAAAAGACCTTATAATGTAATCAGAATGTCATAACTGGATCATCTCTCTATTAATGTGTACCAGACTTCTATAATCAGTAATTTCGTTTAAACCCCACCCATCCACAATGGACTTAAAGCTTGAATTCATTTTTTGAGGAAAAAAAAAATTCCATCTAAAAACAAATGGATAGAACGTAGACATTTCAACCCTTTTTTACAATCTGTCACTACTTCTGGTGTATCTTAAATCTGCTATTTTAAAACACTAGGCATCTTATGTTTGTTTTGTTTTTTGTTCACAGTCTCCCTCTCATTCTCTTCTGGGAGCGCTCTCACTTGATACGCCGCCAAGATAGCTGGACCGGGCAGGAAACGGCACAGCTCAGATCCAGACCCCTGTGGAAGCAGCTCCAGCAGCGGGAGTGAGGTAGGAGACAGCCGACCCATTAGCAGCAAGTGGCTGAAGATGGCTAGCAGCAGTACAGGCCCCAGTGAATCGGGCCGGAGAAGAGGTCAGAGAGGACCTGATGAAGCGGTCAGCACCAGTAAAAAGAAACAGAAGGACAAAGCCAACCAGGAGAGCAAGGAGGCCAAGCGGACCGCCTCAGTCACCAGTTCAGAGACTAGAAAAGGTGAGGAGGTGACTTGGTTTATAAACGCATATTAAGTAGGTCTGAATTGTTTTTTCTTATTCGGGTCCTTTTCCCCAATTCATTTTATCTCTTATCTTTTTGATTGTCCTTTTGCTTTGTATTCTGTAAGGTGTTACTCTTGGAAATAAAGCGGTTGAGTCGTAGACAGGTATTTGATTCATATGCTTGGGGGCAAAAGTATAGCGTGGGATAAAACATTTACTGCAGTGATATCTAATGTAATATGAACTGAAAGGAAGCGTCTGTGGTGCAGTGTCCTTTTGACCGTTATAAAATGCAGACTAGCCCATAACTTGAGGTTAAAGTCATTAAAGGTATGGTGTAGTCCTTGTCCTATTTTCGTGTGCAGAGCTGGGCTGGTTTCCAATCTGTTACATAGTATGGTAAACAGGGAACTGGAAAGCTAACAGACATTAACTGAACTTGTGTAGTTGTTCTGCTGTGTTGGTCAGTATTGATTTAGCTATGGCACTGTCCCCTGTGCTTGTGTAATGAGTTAGTTGTTGTTTGGCATTAGAAGCTGGTTTTGGTTGGTATGTGGCAAATCCTGTTTAATTTAGAATGACATTTATGACAATCATCTTTAGGTAATTATCTTTAAACAAAACAAGGAAGTAATTAAAGTAAAACTGCAACAGTAAGCATTTTGAATAATGTGATCTTAGATGTTTTTTTAAAGATACTGTGTGTAGGCATACATTTCGTATTACTTTTGATAGTTACTGTCATTTGTGGTGGTAAAAGGACAGTTCCAAAGGACTTGATGCAGAATAAATGATGACTGATGAATTTTAGTTTTTGGGTGAGCTATCCCTTTAATTAAGCCAAATTTGATGTGTTGACTGTTTATGTAAGACCATATGTATATAGTTTTAGTTTGTGGTGACTTTTCTAATCATCCAGTGTTATCATGCACCTGGCTTTCATGGAGAATTCTAGCATCTTAGCGTACATGTGTCTATAATACACTGCTCAAAAAAATAAAGGGAACACTTAAACAACACGATGCAACTCCAAGTCAATCACACTTCT
>JAUMHE010000080.1:8260213-8286980 GCA_032359235.1 Enteromius mattozi | reverse complement strand
AATTCGCCACTGGCGCCCTGTGCTCTTCACAGATGAAAGCAGGTTCACACTGAGCACATGTGACAGAGTCTGGAGACGCCGTGGAGAACGATCTGCTGCCTGTAACATCCTCCAGCATGACCAGTTTGGCAGTGGGTCAGTAATGGTGTGAGGTGGCATTTCTTTGGAGGGCCGTACAGCCTGCTTTTAACACCACAATTAAATTAGGCTTAAGCAAAAAAAGAAATTAAATCCAACAATTTTTTAACCTAACCTACATTTATCAGTAAAAATACTATTGATATAATATACCCCATATCAATAGCAGTCTATATATAGATAAGCATTTGACTGTGACTTTAACTTCACTGAACCGAAAGAAGGCTAATTCTAAAAGCCTGATGTTGTCTCGTAATGCTTTCAGTTTACAGTGACTGATGTTTGAAACACGTGACTATTGGCAAGAGTACATGAGTGTTTTGTTCTGTTTTGTTTAGTCCCTGTGTGCCAGTCTGTGTCTAGGGCTGTGCCCTTTCTGCTAAGTGTGTTTTGCCTCTGCAATGCTCCGCTGAGTGCTGAAGTGTTGTAATCTAAGCCTGTGAGTCTCTGCTTCAGTGAAGAAGGGCTTTGTTAAGGTCAGTGGCTCTACCCAGCACACGCATGAGAAGACTTCCCTGAGAGTATTCCTCACACTCCCTACATTTACTCACTGCCCTCATTGCCCTCTCTACATGCATTTGATATGACTGCGCCATTGTCTTCCTTCTGTCGAGGTGTCGTGTTTCATCTCAGCCGAGCACCATCCCTACATGAACAGCAGGAGAAGCTTATCTCTGTAGTGCTGATTCCCGTCATGTAAGAAAGGCTCATGGGATACTGGCAGATGACATCACGTGAAATAGAAGCCCAGCTGTGGGGCGTGGCGGCATTTTGATGACCTTTTAGATCTGCATGTCACAGCGAGAGAGAGAGTAACGGGACAGGACTGGCTGTCACTTGACCCTGAATCCTGATCCGTAGAGATAAACACGCTCTCTTTCTCGCTCTTTCCTGCTCTCTCTGATCTGCTCGCTTACACGCACCTATGTTAAACTCAATAACAGAGAAGTCTGAAATCGAAGGGAGTTGGGATTTCTGCTATGAGTGGCTATCAGATTGTGTAGCATTATCATGAAATCAGGTTTGATTTTGCTCTTTTGTTAGTTTGTGCTGATCCTTTATGTTAGTATTATCTGTAGATAAATGTTCTTTTTGTTTTCCCTCTGCTTATGAAATTATACATTCAGTTGCAGTCGTTTAATGTGTTTCTGGCCGATCAAGCTTACATGATTGTTCATTTGTCTGTGTAGATTTGTTTCTGGACTGGAAGCAGAATGCGTATGAGGTGATAGTGAGGCTGAACTGTGAAGATGCTGGGGTGCTGAAAGTGGAAGATATCGATTATGCCTTTACTGATTTCGCCTGTCACATCCGTCTGCCGGGTAAGGACATTGTGTGTTTGTGTCTGATTTGATACATGTTGGTCTTTTGACAGAGGACCATGTGACACTGAAGACTGGAGTAATCGCAACTGATCACAGCTTTGCCTCACTGGAATAAATGACTTTTTTTTTTAAAAATATAATCAATAAATTACTGTTTTTACTGTGTTTTTGATTGTATAAATGCAGCCTTGGTTAGCAAATCAGTCATCTTTCAAAGACATTTAAAAAAACGTACTTTTTTTGTGCATGTGTGTGTTTTCTCAGATGGCCGTGAATGGAGCTGTAATCTCCATGAAGAGATTGAAGCCTCCTGCAGTAAACTGCTTTATAAGGAGAAAACAAATGTTCTCCAGCTTATCTTGCACAAGAAGATCCCCCTCAACACATGGCCCACCTTTGCTGTAAGAGCACCTGCTCATTCTTTTCCACTCTCTTTCTCCAGCTGTCCATCTCCTTTTCAACCTTTTTTTTCTCATGAGATGTTTTATTTTTCTTGAGCAATCTGTTTTTATAGGGTAGACTCTTCTGAAAGATTTAAAAAAAACAAAATAATTTACCTAATTTATTGTTGTTTCTTTTTGTGCGTGTTACATTTTGTACAGTAACTAAAAACATAATTACTCTGGTTTATTTACATTCATTAAAAATGAATTGTATTTCCAGCAACAGAAATTCAGAAATGGCTTATTACCTCAAGTTGCTAATGAAGAACAGAGAGTCCATGCTTTTTAGCCATTCTTTTTGCCATTACATCGTTTTCTTTTCTTTTTTGGACATCACAAGCCACAGCTACCACAAAGAAAACTCAGACTCCATATTTTTATGAATGGCGCAAAACATAATACTTATGTCAGAGTTTGTAAAATCGTAGTAAATTCGTGTTGTGTGTGACTGTCGTCATATGATTTTCAGATAAACTCGTGACGTGCGAGGACTCACAGTGTTCAGACCTTTAGAATCACACCGTGTACCCCCGCCCGTTCAAGCCCCGTTTACACTAGCAGCGACTTTTTTGGCTGTCGATGAGGTCGCTAGTGGGCGTTCTCATTACTGGTTGCTTAGTAACATCATTGTTGACAGCAAAACAGGTTTCTGGCCGCTAAATACAAACATTTGGAGGCAAAAGACTGAATGTAATATAAATATTCAATTGCTAACGGCAAGAAATAATTTCTCTTCCATCACTGCTGTAGCTGAAAGGAGAATGATCACATGAGCACTATGGTCTTCTTTCCTATTGGCTGTCACTCCCGAAAGTCGCTCTTCATTTGCATAAAGTTGAGAGATTATGAATTTTGTCACGTCGCTGGACACGCTCCCATCCGGTCGCCAATATTGTCAAACGATTAATTGCATTCAGAATAAACGTTTTTCTTTACATAATGTGTGTGTGTGTGTCTGTGTGTATATATAATAATACATATACATACATACATACATACAAACATATTAATATTATATCATAACATTGGTCTGATTTTGTTGTCGTAAGCATATTGTTCTGTGAGAGAACAATCTGTATATGCAGCTTTGAGCATTCATAAATGTTTTCCTGATCGGAGATCCCTTAATAAAACTTTGTTCCTTATTCAACAGAACAAGAAAAAGACAGAAGTAGTGAACATCCTTAGAGAGAATGGCAGCAACCACCACCAGTCGACCACAGGACAGTCTGAAAAATCTGCCGAAATCATTGAGAAAATGCCTGCAGGGACCTCTGCAGAACAGAAACGAGGTAAACCCAAACGAGGGGGGAAAGGCAAACAGGTGGAGCTCACCGAGAGCACAGGTGTGAAGGTAGCTGAGATTAAATCGAGCGATAAAGCAGACCCCGTCAGTGAGCCCAGTGCAAAGCATACCACACGACCCTCCAGAAACACAAAAGAGCCCCCAGTAGCTTCCTGCTCAACAAAGGAGTCTCAATCCAAACCAGCAGTTAATGGAAAAACACGCACATTAGCTGGGAGCAGTGGTGCCTCTTCAGCTAGTGCTGCAAAAGACAACAGGGTTCAGATTCCGGTTAAGGGTCAAGGATGCCAGGCATCACCGAGAGAGAAAGAGCTGGACAGGAGGCCAAAAAGCAACGATCAGGTGAGACTAATAAAGTGAAAGTGTAAACAATCAGCAGCAAATATAATTGTGTGAAAGAGTCTCTCACATCCTGATGTCCTGTGTTGTTTACAGATTGAGGCAAATGAAAGTAAGACTGTTTCCTCAGCGTCTGAGCTGAAGGTGACACAAGAGGAGAGTTCTCCTCCTGTGAAAACTCAAATTGAAAAAATAACACCTGATGAGCAAGAAAACAAAACCGATGAAAAGAAGCCACAGGCTGATGCCCAGATCCCTAAAATGCTTCCATCTCATGATTTGGTATCTGGGGAGCCTGTTTCAACAGCCTCTAAGAGAGTTGAGTCTCCTCAAAAGAGCTGCACAGAGGAGAAAGGAGACAAGTCTAAGGAGGATCCACATGGAGGGAGCCAAGAGGAGGATACAGAAGGTCAGTTAAGAACAGTCGTGACATCAAGTTAGAGTTCTACTTTATTGTCCTTTGCAGGAAATTTGTCTAGGACTCAAAGCTGCAGAAATGCAAAACAAATACACACAATAAAAACTGCATTAAGAAAAGAGTTAAAATACCATCACAGTTTCTGCAATGTAATATTCTTATAGCAATTACTTGTACATAAAGAAATTCTGTTTCATTAAAGAAAATGTGTTGTTCTGTCAGAGCACAACATTAAAATATACAACATGGTTCAAATGTATTGGGTCTATAAGGGTTTGTTTGGTCTATAAGCACATTCAATTGATAAAGTGACAATAAAAAAGTATAATGTTACAAAAGATTTATTTATTTCAAATTCTATTCCTCAAAGATTTTCGACAAATAAAGTATCACTGTTTCTATGAAAATATGAAGCAGTACAACTGTTTTTCGACATTTAATAATAACAATAACAAATGGTTCTTGAGCAGAAGAGAAACTAAAGATAATCTAGTGTTATCTGAATCAATGTCATGTCCAGAGAGAAATACACCCTAAATACAGATTACATAATGAGAGAGTTTTGGGGTGTATTAACACTAGGAAAGTCAGCTAGTTCACTTGCTTTGGTCCAGACCAAATACAATTAAAATTTTTTTGGTTTGTTGGTTCGAAAACAGGCTAATCATGGAGAGATTTTGTAGTGCAATTGTTTGTTTTACTGATTTTCTGTTATCACTTACTAACACAATATGAATCCAGGGGAGAGAGCATGCTCTTATATATGGCGTACTGACAGTGGCACTGCGCAGAAGATGGATTTGGTATAAAGCGAAAGTGAAACTTAACAAAAACAGCGTGCATAGGAAAGCAATCGTAGGCTTTCGCATATGTCTCATTTTGGCTAGCAAATGTAGTGAACACAACACTTTCCCATAAGGCAACTCCAACTACAGTAACCTGTTAACTTAAAAGGCGCAGTGCTTTTTGCAATTGGATCAGATCAAGGCCGGATTATATTCACACCTTAAACGAACCGTACCAGAGTTCGTTTGGGACCAAACCGAGACTACCTCTTCAGCTGGGTCTCCATTCGGGTTGTTTGTGTTTGAGTGCATATGCTGTATTCACACATGACCAAAAGGTCCGCACCCAAGGGGGAAACGAACATGAGTGTTTCAGTCAAGCCAAACAAGAAAGGTGTGAAAACACCCACATTGAGTTTATACAAATAAAAGTAGACCCTTTACGGTTAGGAATGATGCATCACTTTTATCTGCATGAGCAAAAATGCTGGCGTATTTTGTTTCCACTGTTATCAGGATAAAATGGCAGTGATTGCAGCGGTATCTCCCCGTCATGCAGAAAGCACGCTAATAGCTTCCACACTACACACAAACACTTGGATATGCGCTGAATACTGCACATTTTTCTGGGTTAATATTAGAGTACACGGCTATGAAAAAAGTTACTTCTACTAACATGTTTCAATTTTAAATGATACTCCATATTTGAGGTTGATGAATGAAAGGCAAATGTTTGGATTTCTTTTCCAATAAACACTGTGATTACCTCAAGGACCAGCCTTTAACATTCTGTCTGTAACAAACACACAGTTTGTTTCAGTTACTAATTGGCTAATAAATTTTAATCCAACTAAGCCTCTTCTTACTATACTTTACATCTCATGATTGATGTGTGTTAAGGTCCGGAGCCGATGGTGAACTTGAAGTTTGTGAAGAATGACTCGTATGAGAAAGGGACAGACCTGATGGTTGTTAATGTCTACATGAAAGAAATCTGCCGGCAAACATCCAGGGTGCTGTTCAGGGAACAAGACTTTACTCTTATCTTCCAGACAAGGTGAAAGAGTCATCCACACAATGTCCAGAAATAAAGATTTCAACTCTTACGTTTACATTAACTGTTATTACTGTCCACAGTGATCCCAACTTTTTGCGGCTTCATCCAGACTGCGGACCAAACACTGTCTTTAAATGGCAGGTTAAACTCAGGTAAGACTTTCTTATGGGCATCCTAATCTCCGTTGATCCACTGGTCAAATGTACGTTTCTGAGGATTTTTTCATTGGTCCCGTCTGTCGATGTTTCAGGAATCTAATTCAGCCAGATCAGTCCAGCTATGCCTTCACTCCGTCCCGTATCGACATCACCCTGAAGAAGAGACACAGTCAGCGCTGGGGAGGTCTGGAGGCACCTGCCACACAAGGTCTGCTGCCTGGATTCTATTTGCTTCTCAGTAATCTTTTATAATTAAATACACAATCATGTCATGCACAGTAATTTGTCTACATTTTGGACACTATATAGTAGGGATGTAACAGTACACAAACATGACAGTTCAGTACGTACCTTGGTTTTGACATCATGTTTCGGTAATAAATAAATTATAATTAAAATGTTCTTATGGCTAGAAATCTACCTCACACACCTCTATGGCAGGATTTTCTGTTGGCTGTGTTTGGCTGAATAAGAACAGCTAGACCCTTGATCTTTTCAGAGAGCTCTGATGTGTGATAGGAGGCATACATGAGATAAATTACTGTAGAAAGAGCAGGACTGTTTTTGTTTACATGTTGAAATGAGGGCATGGTCAAGAAGAGGAATGTGACTAGAAGGAGTGATCCAGTTAGTCAATACAAGTGTGAGACAGGCTCAAGCCAAATGTGCCAATGTGTTCTTGTGTTGGTGCCAGGCTCCTGCCCAACTCTGCTCCACATAGCTCATCCAACACTGCATATTACCAGAGCTCTGACAATCTGTTTATATATTGATATTGAGTTTTATATTAAATCACTACTTTAGATCTTTATATTGAAATTGCACCATCCTGCAGAGTGATTCTACTCATTTGGTTCAGATTCAGTTCTGATAAATATTAGAGTTCTAGTGTAGTGATGCATCCTAAATAAATTTTATCATGATTGTTCAGCTGTGGTTATGTTAATTCATCTCATATTCACTACTGTTTCAAAGGTAGGGTGAGCAAACGCATTCAGCTGATCAGAAGTGATTGCAAAGGTATTTATAGTGATAATAAAGGATTTCTGTAAATTCTGTTGTTTTGAATTAATATTTGTTAATGGATCTTTAAAAATTCTATCATTTTCACAAAAATATTAATATTAGATTCAGCATATAAGACTGATCTCTGAAGGGTCATGTGACACTAATGGCTAAAATTCAGCTTTGCAATCACAGAATAAATTCCATTTTAAAATATATTTAAATATTCAGGCTATTTTAAATCATAATTGTTTTTGTTTTTATAGCATTTTTGGTTAAATAAATGCCGCCTTGGTGAGCATAAGTTTATGATAGTGAGCATAATATTAGCAATGACATTTAGCTGCTAACCACAAGCTCTATTGTCATCTGTTTAAGGTGCAGTGGGGGGCGCCAAGGTTGCTGTGCCCTCCAGCCCTTCCACGCTCGAAAAGAGCCAGCCAGGAAGCAGCCAGCATGCACTTCCTGCTAAAGAAGAACCACGAGTGGGAGAGGAGAAAGCCAAACCCCCTCGGGCCCCAGAGGACTTGGGTCTGGATGCCGTGGCACCACGCTCAGTCTCCGAACACATGTCCCTCAAACAGGAACCTACTGTTGCTACGGTAATAATAAGTGCAATGTCTGTTTTCTACATATGATGCACCATAACTTGTCTCAGGGCTATCAGTTATGTCCTATCCTTGATTGTCCACAGCCCAAGCCCACCTGCATGGTGCAGCCCATGACTCACACTCCTCCTGCAGGCAGTGAGAGAGCTGAAGAAGTGGAGGAGAAGAAAGTGTGTCTCCCTGGCTTTACTGGACTGGTCAATCTGGGAAATACTTGCTTTATGAACAGCGTGATCCAGTCCCTGTCCAACACACGGGAGCTCAGGGATTATTTCCATGGTCAGTGGCATTTTATGTAATGAGAATTGCTTCTTTTTCATGTGGTTATGTCTTAATCAGGTGTTGTGGTGTTATTTCCAGACCGTGGGTTTGAGTCTGAGATTAACTGTAATAATCCATTGGGCACCGGTGGGCGGCTGGCCATTAGCTTTGCTGTGCTGCTTCGAGCGTTGTGGAAGGGCACACACCACGCGTTTCAACCCTCCAAATTAAAGGTATCCATGCAGCAACAAAATCATGTCCTATATCCTCCCATATCATATCTAGTTTCCCATATGAAATTATTTAAGAAACTTATAATAACTGGGTGTTGTTTCATTTCTCTTCGAAGGCTATAGTTGCAAGCAAGGCCAGTCAGTTTACAGGCTACGCGCAGCATGATGCTCAGGAGTTCATGGCTTTCTTGCTGGATGGGTTGCATGAAGACCTGAACCGCATCCAAAACAAACCATACACAGAGACCGTTGACTCAGACGGCCGTCAGGATGAAGTGAGCTCTTGTTTTTGTCTCAAAATTCTCAATTTGTTTGTGTTGTGTAAAGTTAGCAAGGGAGGTTTTTTCATGATAATAAATCTTCTGAAGATTGCTCTTGTTTGTGGTTTGGCAGGTTGTTGCAGAAGAGGCGTGGCAGAGGCATAAAATGAGGAACGATTCCTTTATTGTTGACCTCTTTCAGGGCCAGTACAAGTCAAAGCTGGTGTGTCCCGTGTGTTCTAAGGTAATACATCAAGAGCTATGATTCATGAAGACAGTAAAAACTCCCAATTTTATCACTTTTAATAGTGTTGGGCAGATAATTATAATTTTTTGTGGTGCTTAGCAATTTGGTTGTTAGTTTCTCATCTTTTTTTTTTTTTTTTTTCTCCAGGTTTCCATAACCTTTGACCCCTTCCTGTACTTGCCTGTCCCCCTACCTCAAAAGCAGAAGGTGCTGACTGTTTTCTATTTTGCTAAAGATCCCCACAAGAAACCAGTGAAGGTACACCACACAACTTTCTGAAGTTCCTAAGCAAGCCTGTTCACAAAGAGCTCAGTCTGTTCAGCTTTGTTTAGATGGACTTTCACATTGATATTTATTAATATTTGACCAAAACTTTTTGCTTGTGTAGTTTTTGGTCAGTGTGAGTAAAGATGGCTCGAGCACGGCTGAAGTACTGGAGTCAATATCTCGCAGTGTGAGGATCAAGCCAGAGAACCTGAGGCTGGCTGAGGTATGATGATCCTGATCTGAACACTTCCTCTGCTTGTAGTTGATCCATGTTTTATAGCAAATTCAATATATATTATATAAAAATATTTGCTATGAAATGCAATTGGAAGGTATGATAAGAGTTTGGCTGCTCAGTTATGGTCAAAATATAATTCTCTATTATTATTATTATTTTATTTTTTTTACATTAGTCATAATTTTTGGATGTAATACTGTACAGCTACTTAAACTTCTAAGCCTAATATTTAACATTTTGTAAACCATGTTCAACATATTAATGTGGTAAAAACATTAACATTGTAAAAAGGAAATTTGAATTTTTCTACCAAATATTTATTATTATATATTATTATTTTAGTTTAGGTTCAAATACTAGGGAACACCAGATTTTTAAATCAACAGCATGGAAGAGGGTGCAAGGAATAAATACAGACCAAACAGCATTTTATTACATAGGTTTTTTTGAAAAATGTATTCTTTTTTAAGCTAAAATTGATCAAGTTAAATAGATTTACCCTAGGCTCAGCTCCAGTGGAAATGTTTCACGTTTCTAAATATCAGAGTTTGTATTTTTATAAAAATGTCCTTAAAATATAGGCTATATTTTGTAAACTGTTCTTACTTCTTTAAAAACACCGTTAGTACATTCATATCTTGTTTCCATTTTTTCCAACAGTAACATGGTTTATAATCAATAATGGTTTATCTTGATTGTGTAGTCATTGTTGTGAGCCAACAGATCATTGAAAAAACATTTGATTAATGGACCAGCTCTACTGATGTGTGCATTGTGATGATTATAAATTTTATTCTTCATTAATAGATTGTGTTCTCTCAATATTTTCTCTCAGGTGGTGAAGAATAGGTTCAACAAAATCTTCTCACCATCTCAGGCTTTAGACACGTTCACGCCCACTGACCTTCTCTTCTGCTTTGAGGTGCTGTCAAAAGATTTTGCCAAAGAGAGAGTGGTGCTGCTAAAGGTCCAACAGGTATACCATTTCCACCATTCTTATTATTTTCTTTGGTTATGAAGATTTTAATGCTGTGAAATAATGCATTGATTGTGTCCTTGTGTTGATCTTCAGAGACCTCAGGTTCCAAGCATCCCGATCACAAAGTGCGCTGGCTGCCTGAAGCTTCCTGCCCCTGACGAGGAGAAGCTCAAGCGCTGTACTCGCTGTTACCGCGTCGGCTACTGCAATCAGTAAGTTTTCATATGTTCATTAGAAGCATGTGTTGTGCTGGCTCTGAGACTTGGCCTAGAGTAAACTTGGTGTTAAGTTTCTTTCCTCTTATTACAGGACCTGCCAGAAGAACCACTGGCCCAATCACAAGACCACATGCCGGCCCAATGAGGAGAATATCGGACTGCCGTTTTTAATTAGTGTGCCTGAGTCTAGGCTGACTTACACCCGTCTGACACAGCTTCTGGAAGGCTACTCTAGGTATAATTGCTAGAAGTAGCATAGATTAAGAATTATTTACCTATTTTAGTAATTTGGTCAGCTTTTGGTGCACTGGTACCTTTTTAATATTTATTTGTTGGTATATTTTAATATGTTATTATTAAAGTGTTATTGTGTATACATTTTGTGAGAATTTTATTCAGGTTAGATATCTATTTTAGAATGTATCATTTATTTGTTTTTATTGTTTGTTTTTAGCATTTGTTATATATATATATATATATATAAATGATATTTGTAAGCATTTTGTATATTCTTTTTTTATTTTATATAATGTATTGATGTAATTTAATAATACCATGTAACATATTTTTTAATTTTTATAATCAGGTTTTTTTTTATAATCAGCATTTATTTATAAAATATTTATTTGTGTGATTTGATGAGCTATCTTATGATATATTTTAGTTGATTTTGATCAAATAGAGCTGACATAAAATGTTTCCATAACCTTTGACCCCATAAAATGTCAAATCTTTTAACCAGTAACCTGCAGCACTGTGTAACCCTTCATTTTTTGTGTGTGCAGGTACTCTGTCAATGTGTTCCAGCCACCTTTCCAGTCAGGTCGGACATCTCCAGAGGCAAGCCTGTCTCGTGTTGACCTGACCCCCATGGAAAGCAGTGTTTCAGAGTGTCAGGAGCAAGAGGGGGAGCCGTCATCTGCGGGAGAAGCAGGAAGTCAGGCAGAGCAGGGTGACTCTGGCACAACACCACAAACGGAGTCCCCGTCTGTGATCTCCTCAGCAGGTGGAGACACTCTTTCCACCGACTCAGGCTGCTGTGAGCTCGCCACCAGCTCCCAAGATTCTTTGGTGGAGAAAGAAACGTCATGTGAAAAGGCTGTTAAACCAGAAGGTAAGTTAGTGTGGAGCTCTTTGCTATAGTTTTTGTTTGTTGTGAAGTTATAATCCATTGCTGTTTGTTCATTGGTAGCTGTAGTGACCGGGTATCAGCAGCCGTCTGAGTCGGCGAATGGAAGTGCGTCTCAGTTCTACATCACAGTTCTGGACTCAAGCCAAAAGGAGGACAGAAAACTTGAGGACAAAGGTCAGTCAGAGGTTTTTGGATGGATGTGTTGCTGGTGTCTGAGAAGCTTATCTTCATCATTCTGGTGCCACCTACAGGTGATGCGGTACTGGAGCTGCCTGATGACTGCACGCTGGAGCTGGTGTGGAAGAACAACGAGAAGCAGAAGGAATATGTGCTGGTGCGCTCTAAAGAGCTGGAGTTTGATGAGGACCCTGGCTCTGCTTCGGAGACATCCAGGGCAGGACACTTTACATTGGAGCAGTGCCTGAACCTCTTCACCAAACCTGAGGTGCTGGCCCCTGAAGAGGCATGGTACGAACAGACGTGTTGGTTTCAGTGTGTTTAAATGACATCATTTATGTGGTTGGCCCACTTATATCTTTTCTCGTTGTGGTTCAGGTATTGTCCAAAGTGTCAGCAACACAGAGAAGCATCTAAACAGCTGCTGCTTTGGCGTCTTCCCAACGTGCTCATCATCCAGCTCAAGCGCTTCTCGTTTAGGAGCTTCATATGGAGGGACAAGATTAATGATATGGTTGATTTCCCAGTCAGGTACACTGAACTAAACTCAACTTTCACTAGCTGTGACTACCATGGGATTTCAGAAGTTTAGGGTTTGTAAGATTTTATTTGTTTTAAAATAAATAAGTATTTAATGCTCACCATTTTATGCTATAAATAGAGTGATAGTAACAATAATATTTAACAATAACAATACAATAAAAATGAACTGTTTAGTCTTCAGTGTCACATGATTCTTTAGCAATAATATGCAGAAATGTTCTTAAGAAACATTTCATTTTCAGTAAAAAAAAAAAAAAACATGATAATTTTTTGCATTAAGGCATTCCTGCTGAATAAAATAAAAATCTTACTGATCCCAAACCCTTGTTATTTTAGTATTGGCATACTGTTTTATTAGTTTTATTAATATTTGGAATGTTTTATGTTTATATTTTTCATTTTCTTTTGTTACAGTCCCTTTTTGTCAATTATATTAGTTTTTCCTCACTATCTGTCGTAAAGCTGCTTTGTACTTGTATTTATTAAGAAAAGTGCAATGCAAATAATTTAGAATATTCTAAGTGTAGGTTAAAAAGTAACACTGATAATTACCAATAATATTGTCAATACAATCACAGTTGTTTGTGCCGCTATAAATATAATCCTGATAGTTTAGCTAAATAGTTTTCTTTATTATCCATGTTTTGAATTGATTGTATAATTGTTTTCTTCTTCAGAAACCTGGACCTGAGTAAGTTCTGTATTGGTCATAAGGGTGACATCCAGCAGCCCCCCATCTATGATCTTTACGCTGTGATCAACCATTATGGTGGCATGATCGGAGGACACTACACGGCCTACGCTCGTCTTCCCAGTGACAAAAACAGCCAGCGCAGCGACGTCGGTACGATTGAGCTCTTCTAAAATCAATACCGCCTCATCAGCTGTGATGAGAAACAACTCACTGTTTACTATTTCAGGCTGGCGTTTGTTCGATGACAGCACAGTGACAACGGTGGAAGAGAGTCAGGTGGTTACGCGTTACGCCTACGTGCTGTTCTACCGCCGCAGGAACTCTCCGGTAGAGAGGCCGTCTCACTTACTTGGGCCCCTTGGCGCCGATTCCTCTGCTGCAACCGGCGGTGCTGCCAGTCAGGTGAGCTCAGCACCTTCTCATGTCACTGCAGCCCAATGGAAAAACAGTTTAATCTTAGTGGAGCAGATATATACTTGTTCATTAAAGTTGCAAGGGATTGGGTAACGTTCCTGGTGGATTCTCAACATTTTTCTCCATCGTTAATTTTTTAATGAGCTGTCTGTAAGAAATGCTCAGACAACAGCAGCTGATTATAATTTAATTAGATGTTTCATGAGAGATTATGTTCTCTCAGATGTTTTGGAGTAGAATCACCTTGTGATATCTAATAGATGAATCACGAGTCGATTTGATGAATTGTGTTAGAATCTCCTAACTTTTGGATTATTTTGTGAATCTCAAAAGGTAAAAATATACAGTAATGACATTTGAACTTGGTTTCAGTCATTTCTAACAAGAAGTTTCTTCACATATTTCATTCTCGGCTCAGTTGAATGTGTGACTGAAACTTTGAAAGTCATTCAGTGACATCAGGGTCTTTAAAAGATTAGATTATGATGCGTGTGAAAAGTTAAACATTTTGGTACTTTTGAGGGAATTGGTCCATCCCTAAAGTTCAATCTTTGATTTATGGGTACGAGGAAACATTTTGCCTTTAACTGAGTAGATATATCAGTCATGGGGTGTACACATTGATTCAAAAGCTATGATTTGTCAATGAAATGCTATTTCTGGACAGGAAGAGACCTCTTGTGGTCCTTTTGCATGCTAATTTGCTTACCCATCCACCTGAGTGTGTGAAACTGGAGCAGTGAGCTCTCTGATACTCAGTGTAGTTGGTGTTCTACGGTGGAATGATGAGGCAAGGCCCTTTCCCAGAAGCTGACACAGGTTTCCGCCAATCGCAGGCGTCTCTGATATGGCAGGAACTGGAGGAGGATGAGGAGGGGCAGCGAGAGGCCTCTTTTCGGAGCCTGTTCCGCCCCGGTTTGCGAGGAAGAAGAGCCAGGACGAGGCCGGAGGAAGAAGAGGAGGATAGGGGAGGGCATTCTCACCGCAGACGAGAGCGCATCTCAGATTACTCTGACGGCGAGCGTCTGAGATATTTCATCATGGGCACTGTGGCGGCAATCCTAGCCTTGCTGTTCAACCTTATCTATCCTTTGTTATACTGGTCCAACTGGGTTTAGTTTACTAGTCAGCACAGCTGCAGACCCTCAGTAGAAACTGGAGATTTGCACTTTGCATTTTACTTTGTGTTGTACTGTTAGTCATCACTCTTCTCTTGGGAGTCACAACCTGAAATATATCCATCCTTGTCAGGTTATAGTTTTTTTTTTGTTTGTTTTTTACAGTTGTTTTACAATATTGTCCAGAATGTTTCATAAACACTCAGGAAAAATGTCTTGCATAAATATGAATGTACTTAGTATATGCATTTAATGGTTGACAAAGCAGTTAGGAGGGCACCTCCTTCTTAGCCAGACTTGAGATTTTATTTTAGCTGACCAATGACCAATCAATGGCTGTGTTTACACTTTGCATTAACATGCAACCTCTATCCGGATGTTGTCCACATACACATTGAAAAGACAAGTGTAAATGCATTTGTGATCGAAATGTTAACAGATCTGTGTGTCCTGATGCAGAGGTAGTCGAGGAAGCTTTATAATCGGATCTCAGTGCAATGTAAACACAATCCAGCCATCGTATATGCATCATGTCACACAAAACCCCACCCACTAACATTTTCCCCTCCTCTCTTTCTGAAGGCTATCATCAGTTTGTCTAAAAAGCATTTTTGTGTTAGTAGCTGGTTTTTGTATTGTATGATACATACGAATAAACCAGCTGCATTTGCATACTTCAACTTCTAAAGTTTAGTTTTAGTTTTTACAAAGTTGTGTTATTTTTTGCTCACTTGCATTAGCTTTGAATGGTTTTACTGGTTTTACCATGGATTTGCATGGTAGCCTACCACGCATCGGAAGCTTGTGCTTGCTTGATATGTTGTTGAGTTTATAAGCTTTGTGTGTTAGTGACATAAAAACATTATGTGGCTACAAACACAGAAAACGAAATGTGGCTAAAACACTGTAGACATTTTAAGAATGATTGACAGCAGCTCATCCAGCGCGTCTCCATGCGGTGCGGAATCCGATCACATATCCAGTTACAGATGCCACTTGGATGTTGATAAGTGTAATCACGCCGTGTCCTGATATGCTGATGATCAGATCATGAAGATTGCGCGTTAATGCCAAGTGTAAACACAGCCAGTAAATCACAACTTGTATACATTTGGATCCAAAAAAAAAATTAAAAATGAAAATTCTCATAATTTACTTACTGTCGTGTTGTTCCAGTCCTCTATGACTTTCTTCTTTCATGCATTGAATAAGATATTTTGGAAACAGAAGTTTTCGTCCCCGTTGGATTTTTTTTTTGGTTCATACAATGTTAATCAATGGGAACCAAAGCCAACAATCTTCTGTTCATACAGGTTTGGAAGGACATGAGAGTAAGTATATAGTGACACAGCTTTTTGGTGAACCATGTCTAACATCTGCCAGTCAGCTTTGTGTACCAACTTTGTTTTAAATATAACTTGAATGACTTTAAAAACAGCACAATTATGATAAAATCTGCAATGTGTCTATATCTCTGTAGTTGTATTATGTCAGATTTAAAGTCAACATGAATTCAAAGTTTACTCTAGTTAAGACCAGAAATCAACATTAATATATTATATTATATATTCTGATAACACTTGTGTGTGTTGTTTTGTTTTGAAATCTCATTTGGTTTAATGGCTTAGATAGCGATTTTAAGCCCCCTTCTGTAACACTCACTTTTTTATAACCAAAGAAATCAGGTTGTGTTTTGGAATGTGATTTTGTTCCTTGTGTATGTCATTATTATTAAAGTAAAATAAGCTGTGTATGCCATTTCATGTTGACTTTAAATCTAGATTGTTTTTTTGGGTAAATTTTGCTACTTCAATTCATGGTTACATGTTCACATTGTTGTTTCGTTTAGTTATGTTTCAAATAAGCTTTGATTTTATTTACTCATTTTAACCACTTAAATTATTTTCTTATGTCTTAATGAATTTTTGCCAAACATTTTCTGTAGTCTGGCATGTTGTAAAATGTTTTAACCCTCTGGTGTTCTTTGTTTAGAAGTCTCACTCGTGGTCTTTGCCATCAAAAGAGAACAAACTGTTTTCTAAATAGTGAAATCAATATTTATTTTTGTTCAATATTTTTTTTCATTTACTATCTTGTATTTTGAGGGAGTTATATAGTATTAGTTAATATTTATGCAATACCGAAATTAAAATATTTTTTTTCCCATGTTAAAATACAGACAAGGACTTTAATTATAGTATTTGCTTTGTTGATTTTTATTTAACTTTTTCTAGAAATTAGCTGTTTCCATGACACAAGTTTGTGTGTGTGTGTGTTCTGTTTTGAATTTTAAGCTTTTCCTTGTCCTGTCCTTTTTTCCTGCATTATAGCTGAACTGTTGCGCATTTGCAAAAACTTCCTTTGTTACAGTGACTCCTTCTTTAGCCTTTTTAGTTTCATACCATTTAGATAAAGATACAATTATTTAAAATTGAAAATGTAAAATTATTCAGTCAGAATTGACCAAAGAACACCAGAGGGTCAACAACTGTTTTGTGATCAGCTCTGTACTGTACTTCTACCCAACAAGGGAAACCAGTGAGGATCTTTCCCCTCTGCTTTGCATTATTGATTCAAAGCCTAGTTGCACATGTATATTGAGATGAGATCCACATTTATGGGTATAGGGCAGTTCCAAAAGTCTCAGGGATGCTGGTGGGCTGTAATGGCTGATGTGTCCGTCCACACTAAAAAGCCGGCAAATTCAGCTTCTGTGAATGCCTCAGCTCTGGACACCATGACCGAAACTATACCATCAGATTGTTATTGTACCTCATTAAGGTCATAAGTCAGGATAAGGTGTTTTCAAAATCTGGTAAATCGTTGGTCACATGACTGCATTATGCATGCATGTTATATTTTTTTCAGTAATGTAATATTTTTCGGTAGGTGATTTTTATTTAAAAATCTTCAAATTATAAGATATTCATGTTGTTTATGATTCTGCACAATATGTCCCAGCAATAATTGAGACCACTTTAAATGCTGCTCAGTTGTAATAGTGCCTGTATCACGCTCTTCATAAACAATAAATAATTGAAGATGACCCTGTCTAGAAATCACTCATTTGAATTATTTGAATACTTAAACTCTTTGCGTTTGTGTGTGTGGTTTTTTTTTCCTCTTATTTATAATGATTAACAGAGCTAATTAATAGTTGGCGTTCATGACTCCATTCAGAAGATGCCTAAAGTTTCTCCCTTTATAACGGTGGTTTATTTTACAGGCTTCTAGCCAGACACTGTTTGGGACAGACCTGGACCCAGATGGACCTCCTCAGTTGAGCACGGAAGTGACCTCTGACATGTTTGCACACTCTGGAGAATGTGCCGCCCCATCCTACAGCAGCATGGAGGAGGTGGATTAAAACTTGACCCAGTCAGGGAGACTTGCTTCCTCGGAAACAAAATTTAAAATAGACACTTCTCACAAGTGGATCTAGCATGGCAAAGGTGCTCAATTCCTTTTTATTTACATTTGCAATGGAGACAAAAAGGCTCCAACAAAAAGACTGTTTGGAAACGTCCGATTAAAGATGACATGCAGTAAAGTGATGCTTAAAGACTAATCCGCATTTACAAATAGTTCTGCAATTCGGGAAGGTGAACACATTGAAATACACTGTCATAAGAGGAAGCGCACAGATCTCAAAGCATTTTTTTTATGTATATGTAAGCATTTTAACACCTAGAAATTATACCATTCACAATTTCACACGGTAGGTTTCTAATACAATGTTTATCTTGCTTGTATTTACACGAGGTGTTAATCAACACGGATGGTTTGGATCCACAGAAGAGTTTGTTCTCATTGTTGCCTGGCCAGATGTGTTTCTCTGTAAAGAGTCTGGAGGTGTTGTGTAAAAAATATATTGCAGGTGTTGTAGGTGAAGTTTTAAGTGTGGGCAAGGCCAATTGTTAGGGTTTTTTTTTTTTGTTTGTTTTTTTTTCTTACACTCAGGCCATTTCTTAACATGATGTCCTGTTTTCTTTCTCAGACAATCCAGTGATTGAAATTCTTTTGTTTTACTTCATGTCAGATCCTGTGGAAATGCTAAAGTTTGATTGACTGAGATGCATGTTGACCTTCAATAGCCCTAGTACCGTGTATCATATATCATCTCTTGTTTTTCTAAGTTTTGAGTGGATTGTCCCATTTCCTCATTCCTTGTTTTTGTGTTGAACTGCATAGCAAGCAGGAACTGGGGATATGATCGTAAGAATGCTGCTGTGAATAAAACAAATGGTTAATATAAATAAAAGCCTTTTTTGCGTAACAACCTTAAATGTTACAGTTCATGTGTATGATTATTTGTGAAGTTTCACCTATTAGGTTTAGAAGTAAATATTGTAACAAGCAGGCAACCTCATGAAAATTAAAAAAAAAATAAGCAATCAGGTGCTGTTATAATCAAAAGAAATCATATTTTGTTACATCGTAAGTGTGCTGCATAAGTTGTTGAATGAATGGGAAAGTCTATGGCAAAGCAATGTTCAGTGAAAGTTCACTTTAAAATAAAATACTGTTAGTCTTAATAGTATTTTTCTCACAAATACTCAACCTTTTACTTAAATCGTTTTATTTATGATTATTTTAATGCTTTTATCAGCTGTTTGGACTCTCATTCTGACGGCACCCATTCACTGCAGAGGATCCATTGGTGAGCAAGTAACTTAATGCTAAATTTCATTAATTTCTTTGCACAGCGACTGCTTTTGTGTATTATTTACCACAATATAAGATGCTTATGTTACATTTCTTTTGTATTATTTATTATAGTAATATTTTATTATGGATAGGCTCTAGTGAAGTAAATTACTTTGAACTAACGAGGTTATACGTGATTTCAATCAAAACGTATTTAATATGGGCCCTTCATTTCACCATATTACGTTTACGAATATAAACACACTAAATAAATGTATTATGCGCATGCCAGTATTTACCAATGTAACGATGAAAGTCAAGGTCAGTTGTTGACATTCGCCGGGAGGAGAAGGGAGGCAGCAGTAGATGGCGCTCTCAACACATTCACCCGTAAAGCGCTGCAACCCCCGCTCTTTCTCGCGATATTTGACACTGACACGGAAGTCATGCTGTCATTCTAAAAGCCGGTTTTAGAGCTCAGCTGTTTTCGGTCAAACGTCCTTTTTTTTTTTTAAATGAATGCAGTCAATGAATGTGTCTGTACAAATAGAGAGTGAGAGCATCACGTGTCTGACTGAGATGTGTGTCATCCGCACAGGTCACATGGAATCTGGACGGATTCACCAGTCATTCAGCACCAGAGAAACTTATCCTCGGTTACACTTAAGTATATTTGTTTAGTTTATATATGAATAACTGTAGTTTGAAATATATCCTCCTATAAACATTGTAGCGCTATGTATAACTCGGAGAGGATCCCTGAAACAAGTAGAAGTGATGTGAACTCTGACGGGACAGATCGATATAAAGATCCCTCTGATTCAATCCCAATTGGACCTTCCAGAAGAATCGTTCTTCACTTTGATCTCAACAACACAATCCTTGTATCTGACGCAGTCACAAGACAAGGAACCGTAGCTGCTCTTGAATACTTCCTGTCCACGGTGACCTGGGGGCGCATGACAAAAGGTAAGACCACTTATCTAACTTTAGGGGGTTTCAACTTCTAGAGACCAGAAACCCTCAAGCTAACTTCCCAGACAGCAGGCAAACTGGGGACTCTAGCATTATCGATTCTATTTCTATTCTATTTGTTTTCTTTATTTTTAAAAAATAGTGACCCTCTAACACTAGTGCTCTCTTTTCTTTTTCTACTTTATCTACTTGTTTTCTTTATTATTTAAAATAACCCACCAACACTAGCATTCTCTGTTCATTTTCTGTTCTATTTTTTTCTTTTTATTTATTATCAAACAATTAAAAACACTATCATTCCCTATTCTTTTAATATTCTTTCTGCTTGTTTTCTTTGTATTTATTTAAAACATGACACTCTAATACTAGAGTTCTCCAATCTATTTCTATTATATCAATTTGTTTTCTAATTATTATTATTAAAAGAAAAACAACATCTTGCTATGTGCACTGCATTAGACTAACCAGGGATTGTATACCAGCATGAGTTCTATATAAATTTTTACAATTTGTATATGAGTTTGTGTGTGTGTGTATTATTTAATTTAATTTATATACTTTTATAAAAAATTATAAAATATAGTGCAATGCATTATGCTTATAGAAATGTGTGTTCTTGTGTAAAATATTTTTATATTTATATTACAGCTCTATAGGAGTATATTCCTTATACTCATATAGAGTGTTCATTTTTAAATGTTTACTCATAAAGGTGCTTATGTAAATTTATGACTCTTCTAAAGCCAAAAAATAACATAATGTTTATAGATATTTAGGAAACATGTTATGTTTACATGATTCTCTGAAAAAGAATATATTTTATAGCACATTCAGTGACTGTTTTGCATCGTGACTCAAACCTTTACTCAGCATCACGTCACATGGTCCTTCTCACTGTTCTCAGGTAAATGGGAGTGGTTGTCAGAAGCACCATCTCTCCTCCAGCCTTGTGAGGGTGCCACCACTTACTACTCTCAGTTTGGCCGAGTGGCAGGCTTCACCACCATAGGTCCAGGCCGACGGTTCCGGAAGGTCCTGGAGGAACATCTAGAGCTACTCCGATGGCTGTCTGACTTACCTGCAGATAAAGAGCTCTCTGTTAAGGGAGAAGATGGGAAGCTGTATCACTGGATCCTCCCTTCCTTCTTCCAGATGCTGCAGGACTTGGCTTCACAGGGTGTGGAGTTCTCCGTCCTGTTCCGTACATTCGGCACAGATCTGCCCCGTGTTCTGAATGCTGTCAAGCATGCTGTAGAGCAAGGCTCACATCCACTATTTCCCGACCTACCGGCTCTGAAGGTATTTGCTATGGAAAAGTAGGTTTTGTGTTGTCCCAGATAAACCGAGCCTTTGTTGAGACTGTCTTCTCTCACAGCTGAGGGTGAACATGATCTCCGGACGCATCAAGTGCAGCAGTAAAGGAGCAACACTGATCCGTGGAGAAGAACATGTGTCCACGAGGGATGGAGAACGGCATGTTTACCAGTACCTGAGCTCTGCTGAGGGTCTTGGTGGCTTCCAAGACCACTTTGACTGGTAAGGAACCAGTTATGTATCTGAAAACAATTTTTATTAAACAATTACAATGCCTGTGTTTTTTAAATAGGTGGGCACGGAACACATACTCCATCTTAGGAGGAAAACCTCTCTGGATTGACCCTTTTGACCCCAAAGTTCAGCATATCTTCATTGATGACAACATTCGGCAAAACGATGAGGACACTATTGTCCATCCTAAGGTATTAGATGCATGTTTTCTCTTATCCAGATTGACCCTCCCTTACGTTTTACCCATTCCTCTGAACGCTCACCTGTTTTTGCAGGTGTTTCTGGACCCTGAGGGTTTGCAGTCTCGAACAGCCTCCACATCAGAGCTGTATGATCTGTGTCTGGTACAGAACGACCTGCTGAAGGCCATTTCTGAGCCTGGATATTTCACTCGACGCATCCAGATCTGCATGGAGAACTATGAGGGGAACATTCAAAAGGGATAGCCAAATGAATGTCAAGTCATACAAGGAAACACAAATTATGCATAAACACAGCCCTGTCGTATGTGCATATATGTGGGAAAACCATGTGTGAAATTCTCTGCTGCAATCACAGATCGACACCCTTTATTCACCTAATGAAGGATGTTGCAGTCCATAAATCCATATATACATTACAATCATAATCAAGGGTCAGATTAGGCCCCTGAAGATGTAACAATCATAAACATCACATGTCATAGTATATGTAGATGGTCATAAGCATTGGCAGCTGCTTCATAGGTCTATTTTGTTATATGCACATGTAAATCGAAGAAGGAAGGTGATTCTACCAACAATATTCTCAGGAACGTCTGGTAGTATTTTAGTGTTATTTATTTTACTTATTTAAAACAAGTTAAATATCAAAACACTTTTTTGGACACATTTTTTTTAGCACTTGCGCTATTATAGCTTGAAAGCTGAGACTAACCAAAGCAGAATTTGCCAATATTTCTAACATGTTCATTGGAGTGAGTTTTCATTTTTGCAGTTTTACACATTACGTGATTATTTCAATCACGTGTTGCAGTGACATGCTAAAGGGTCTGCATCATCCTCTTCTTTAGTTTCAAAATTCTAAGGTACAACTTCTGGTTACAAAAACAACGTCTAATCATATCCAAATTTTCCAACAACCAATGTGTTTTGATTTCAGTGTAATGTAGTTTTTCACCCTATTTTTTTTAATCCGTTTTCTCACCATCATTGGAGGATATTCTACTGAAGAAAGCTTGTCATTGCACAGTTACAGCTTTTAGTGTGTATTTTTATTTAATGCATTATTTATAATGCCTATTTTGGAATATTTGGTTATTTTGTTGTATGATTTATTATAGTATATTTCTTTTTGGAGAGAGTTGCAAATATATGATTTGGACTGTTTGAAATGTATTGTTTGTTTACATATATTTTAAACGAACGTGGTTGGTCTTGTATTTTCTTATTTACATCTTATCCTATGTTATAATGGGGATACTGAATAGTTAACATTTGACAATTTTTTTTTTTCGTTTGCATATACCACACCATTTTTTATGGAGTTGTAAGGCACTGGGTAGTAGTAGCACTGATATATTATTATAACTGTAGACATATGATTATAATGACTCTGATGTTCTCTTTTATAGATCAGTGGGTAGTAGAGACGCACGGTGTTACTATGGAGACAACTATAAACACGATTCAGCGTGATGTGTGTGACAGTAAAACATGTTCAGGTCTACAAGCTGAAGAAGTAAATCCTTTGTTAATTCATTAATTAAAGTTAGCTAGCGTGCTGATGATATGATCAAACGAATCAATTCATTTAAACGTCGAATCATTCCGTTTTACGCCGTAAAAAGTTCATCAACAAGGTAAACAAAACAGAGGAAGAATGTCAGACTCTGATGAACGTGAGGTGTTAAAAGCAGAGACTGAGGAAGAGGATGAAGAAGGACAGGGGGAGAAAAATGATACTGAAAGAAAAGAGATTTCCGGACAAGACGATCAGGTAACTCGAAGAGCCAACAATTAACTTTAAAGTATCAAGTAAATTTAAGAAGATTTAGTTTTAAATATGCATCATATTTTGTCTTATATACAAAACAAACTAAAAATAATAATTTATCAGATTGTGCTTTCTGTAACCTAATATTGTAAGCCAAATTCCTTGTGTGTGTAAAAATACTTGGTAATAAAGCTCTTTCTGACTTCTGACATTATTTGACTTTTTATTACCAGCTAAAGCCATGTCCACTAACCCAGGACATGATGGTGAAAAGCTTGTCCTTATTGTGTCGCACAGGAAATGGTCTGTCTCATGCATATGTCAGACTTGACCTTAAAAGCAAGTAAGCTCGTCTTAAACATTCTTTTTATATATATCTTTTTAAAAAGCTACCATGCACATTTACTGTATCTCAAGTGTAAGTTGAACAAATGCATTTTAAATTGGTTTTCAACACACCTTTCTTAACCAGGGGTCTGACAGACCTGGCCTTGCTCAGCTCCTTCATCCATCTGCGCTACTTGGACATCTCCTCCAATCGTTTATCAGACTTCTCTCCGTTGGCTGATCTCACCCAGCTGCTGTGGGTGAAAGGAGATGGCAACCTACTTCAGAGGTTTGAGGGTCAGCCGTTTAGCAAGCTCACTTACCTACAGTGGCTTAGCTTGGCCAACAACTCCCTGTTTGATGTTAAAGGTCTTGGAGGTCCAGCACTGGAAACCCTCAATCTCACTGGTTAGTTAGATCGGTTTAATAGATTATTTTCATTTTACAATGCTGTAATCTCTTTACCCTAGTACCAACCAAACTGATTTAGTTCAGCAAATCTAGAGTGGTGTATTTAGCTTTATTTAACATATGTGATTCTATAATGTGATTCAAAAATGATGCATTGTAATCTGCTCTAGACAATAAACATGCACCGTTAAGCTTTATCTGCTGCACTAAACTCCAACATTTCATTCAATATTTTTAGGTAATGGTATCCAGAGCATGCAGGGCCTGGAATATCACAATCTGACCAATTTGGTGACTCTCAATCTAAGAGGAAATTGTTTGGAAACTACAGATGGCATTTACCTCCCCAATTTACGCCATTTGTATCTGGTATAACTGCTTGTATTTTATGTTTATTGCAGATAAAAGTGCATGATACTGATTTTCTCCAATAAACTATCATCTTGCACTTTTAGGCTCAGAACAACATAAAGCGATTGGAGGGTTTGGAGAAGCTCCAGCGTCTCAACACTCTTCACCTCAGAGATAACCAGTTGGAAACACTAGATGGACTCAGTCCCAACATGAAATGTCTCCAATATCTTAATATCAGGTAACATAAATAGGTTTGGCATTTTCCCAGTCTCTGTGAAATAGAGGAAGCAAATGTCTCTTACTAAATAGAGTTATATTGCCACTGTCTGACAACCCTCTTTTTTTTACCGTAAGGGGGAACCTTATATCTTCTATGAGGGCTTTGCGAACTCTAGTGAATGTGGGGCAAACACTGAAGGCCCTTGTGCTCTCGGACAACCCTTTAGCAAAGACTGATGATTACAGGCTGTATGTGATCTCACATCTCTCCCAACTGGAGAGACTGGACAAGGATCCCATCACAGCTGGAGAGAAGTCTGAGGCCCAAGAGAAGGTGTGGAACCTGTTTATGGCATACTTTGTGATTAATTATCTTCACTGATGTCATGTCTATCAGACAGTATTTTAATTGTAAAACATCTTTTTTAGGATTTTGAAGATGAATATGCTGAAGATCAAGAGGACAGCTAAACAGGCTATGCTACTTGTAAATATAGATTTATATTCAATAAAATCTACTATCATAAAACGTTTTGGTTTCATTTCATGCAATATAGTTCCTGATGTGATCTTTATGGCTGGTAAAATGGATACTGTCTAGCACTTATCGCTAGATATGATAACAAGGTAGGCCTACATATCACTGTAACCTAATACCTATTGTGAAGAAAACAAGGAAATGCATCTTACTGCAACCTAATTTACAAAAGAAAGTCAATATGTTTTAAAAAGGAAACCAGAAAGAATATGAATAGAAATTGGGAGTTAAAACATCCTTTATTTTTATGTTTTATTTTCTGCAATCTCACATATGCTTTGAGGTTTTAATTTTCACATTGTTTGGTGTTCTGCAAAAAGAGAACAAGAAATGTCACTTCCTGGTTTGTCCATTTCCATCCACATTAAAGAGGCAGAGCCTTTTTCTTGCAACTGTAAGCCTGACAGGAAATAATAGTCAGATATTTTTTCTTTTTTCTTTAAAGGAACCACTTATTGAACAAAAAAATAAAAAAAAGTTTGGATATGTGTTTTATTCAGACAAAACAAACTATTTATATGGCCATAAAGAATTTGATTACGTATCATAATTAATGGCATCTTTATAATGATATAGCAGACAAAATATCTTAAGATGATGTTACTTTTTTTTTTTTTGTTGTTTCTCTGTTGTTTTTCTTGTGGGTTTTTTCTTGTGTACAAAAAAGAGAAAACTACAGACAATCAAGTAATACTAAAGAAAAGTTCATAGTATAGTATAAAAATGAATTATACTTTTACTTTATTAAAATAAAATCATCACGTGTGCACCACAACCTATAGGCGGACATTATCAGACTGCAAACCAAAATGATCTGAAAACAATGTACTATCACTGCACAAAGATCATGTACACCAGGCGCACACTAAGATTTTATGTTTTGTTGGTAATTTAGGTCAAACAGGCCATTATAACGTTACTAGAAATGTGTGTATAAAATACAATACAGTGTGCTGTAAAGGGTTAATCAGTTTCCGCACTCCTTTCCTAAAAACTGTCACCATGACTCGACGAATCCCTGATTCAATCAGCTACTCCTTCAGAGGTTTTACAACAATCGCAAACATTTAATCATGAAGATCAATGAAGATTTTACTTAAGTGTAAAAAACAGAAATCCCTTCTGTCTCATCCTAATCTTACGTATGAGAGAGTTATTACAACACAGAGAATTGTGTCTGCCTGCGGTCTTTGCCCTGATCTGGCAACCTCTCTTCTGCTGTCCTGTTGCGAAAAGCGTTTCGTCCAATGGTTGGCTTTATCGGATGAGTTGACAGCTGACGTAACGCCTCGCTTAAAAGCTACGGCACACCACGCTACCGCGTCCCACACCGTGCTCGGCTCTGGTGCGCACTGCGTTTATCTTAACAATTACGGAGTAACGTAGTATAAGAGTTAATTTTTCTGAGTTA
>JAUMHE010000080.1:8241941-8252846 GCA_032359235.1 Enteromius mattozi | reverse complement strand
TGTTTCCATTGGTAAGGCATTGTGCAGTGAATACACTGAACTTGGTCAAATCTCTTCAGAATCAGAAATAATTTTTTTCCTTTCAGGTGAGGATGGCCCCTCACAGATGGCACTGGAGGATCTGGCAATGTTCCGCGCTATCCCAACATGCACAGTTTTTTACCCTAGCGATGGCGTATCTACTGAGAGAGCCGTGGAGCTTGCAGCCAATACAAAGGTGTGTTATTGTTTCCACTTGTTGGTCTCCTGTAGATACAGTCATTATTTTGGCAAGAGAAGTTAATCTATTATTCTTTGACTCTGTGTTCATGCCATTTCATGCTTTCAGGGTATCTGTTTCATCCGTACCAGCCGACCTGACACTGCAGTCCTCTATGATGCTGGAGAGAAATTTGAAGTTGGCAAAGCTAAGGTGAGGGGGGGGGAAGACCAGGAATACACTTATTACACTTAACTAAATATAGAAACTATAAATTACAGACTACAGCAAGGAAGGCTAAATTTAACATCAGTTCTGGACTTTAGAAATGCAGTGAGCAAATGGGGCCTCCTATTGGACAGCTGTGAAATGTCTGTTTCACAAAATTCTAACAGTTCTCTTTCTGTCCTGTAGGTGGTGCGGCAGTCTGACAAAGATCAGGTGACCGTCATTGGAGCTGGAGTAACACTGCATGAGGCACTGGCAGCACATGACCAACTGGCCAAAGAAGGTTTGTTCAGCACCTACTGGCTGCAATAGGACATTTAAGCTACATCACTACATTTGACAGTACCTCGCTTTAGAACAGGGGTCAACAAGTTCGGTCCTTGAGGGCTGGTGTTGCTGCAGAGTTTAGCTCCAACCCTAATCAAACACACCTAAAGCGGCTAATCAAGGTCTTTTAAGGTATACCTGAAACTTCCAGGCAGGTGTGTTGAGGCAGACTCTGCAGGACACCAGCTCTCCAGGTTCAAGTTCAATGACCCCTGCTTTAGAGAATTAAAATGCAACTTGTGATGAAAGTATACTAAATTTATAATTATTAAAGATAAATGTATTTATTATATGATTAAATCTTTGTGTGTCAAAAAGAAAACACTTTCTGAAAAATCTTCTGCGAATCATTTTATTGTTTAAAAACCTTGAAATATTAAATTTTTCCCCCAGGTGTGAACATTCGGGTTATTGACCCATTTACCATTAAGCCCCTGGATGCCTCCACTATTGTGGCGAGTGCTCGTGCCACAGGAGGAAGGGTGATTACTGTAGAGGACCACTACAAAGAGGGTAAGCTTGTTTGTTTTGTTTTTTTTCTTCAGTGAAATTCCATCGAGATTAAAGGGGAAGACAAACTCCCCCCCCCTTCCTGTTGCTTGCTTTTTTTATTTTTACTTTTTTCCCTCTTGTGCCTTGAGAGGTATTTTATGTTGGTTCCTCTGCTCTCATTGTAGGTGGTCTGGGTGAGGCTGTCCTGTCTGCAGTGGGTGAAGAGCCTGGAATTGTGGTGCACCGGCTGGCTGTGAGCCGTGTGCCTCAGAGCGGCAAACCGCAGGAGCTTCTAGACATGTTTGGCATCAGTGCCAAATGCATCGTTGCTGCCGTCAGGCGTACATTCGCCAACTGAAACTCTTTGAACCACCCTAAACATCCTTCCTCTTTCTCCACTCCTAACCCAGACCCTAAAGACAAGCTCACCACACCTCCTTATCATTCCAGAAGCTCACGGATATACCTAACAACTTAGTCTATACAGTGTTGTCCATAGCTTTGGAGTGTTTTCTCTTTACATCATCATCAGTTTTGACTTCTTGAAAACTGAAACTGCTGCATTAAGAGTAGTTTTTAAAGGCTTGGAAGTGTGGATTAAATCAAAGTTGCATTGCGTTTGCACTTTTCTGAAAATCATTAAAACAATGACCATTTCATATTAAGTCATTTCATCCATTTCTTAGCTTTGTCTCTGTGTGCTTCCTGTAATTATTACAAGCCAGTATCATGATAAATTGTGATGATAGCCGTATCGGTGCTTTCAGGGAGTAACAAAGTATATATCTTTTTTTTTTTTTTTTCCCTGCTGTTGCATAAGCTACTGGACAACCAATTTTGGAAAGTTAGTACATGAATTATTTGGTTTTGGTGATCTGATAAAGTGTATGTCATGTTACAACACCCTCACTATCATTGTGTAAACAGTTTTCACTGAGTTTGATGTAATGTGTTAATAAATTTAACTGCCCATCCTAATGCGTCTGTAGTATTGCTTTATTACCCATCAATGAGTTTGCTCATAATGACACTTGCTGGTGCACAGTCCAGTCCGTTGCTACTTGACAGGTGAATGTAAAAGAAATAGGGGGTGTGTAAAAGGTTTTTTTTTTTCTTTTTTTAAACAGTCTATAATTTAGCCAGTCTGATGAGCAATGGCTGTGGCTATAAAATAATGTTTGTCGCTGTTCATTAGGATAACTGCAGTTACCTCAAACTTTATAGACAAAACCCAATCTGGCGTTTGAAACCCTTTTTTTCCATTGAAACAAGCGAAAAAAGACGTGCAACTGTGTACAGAAAACGTTTCTTTACTTGAGCACTAACATTTCTATTTTGGGCAGCAGTACATGACACCGTTTTCTTATCTCAACAAATTAAACAAATATATGAAATACAAATCATTTTCTGTGTTTTTTTAATTGAGTGTCCGTATTGTGACGTCAGAGAGGTGGTTTGGGCCAGGGAATGAAGTGACCGGCTTCTTTTCGCGGTTTTGGATCCGTTTGGCGGGATTTTTACTCGACACCCTTCATGAATTCCAGGAACTCTGTTGGTATTAAAAGTAAAACATGTTTCTGTTGTCTAAATGTGTAATTTTTTTTTTTTTTGAGTAAATAACAAATGTGCCATATTTAGAGCGTGAGTTTACCGTCGTAATCGATCTTGCCGTCGTTGTTTTTGTCTCCGTCCTTCATCAGCTCCTCGATGTCGTCCTCAGTGATGGCCTCACCTGTCGATTCCAGCATGTTCTTCAGCTCGTCTAAGTCAATGTAACCATCTCCATTCCTTCAAGAGACGACGACAAAACACATCTAGTATAGGAGGTAATGTGATAAACACTACAGTATCCTAATACTGTTCATACTTGTCGAACATGCGGAAGACTTCAGCCAGCTCCTCTTCTGATTTTCCTTTGCTCTCCTCTTTCATGCAGCGCACCATCATCACCAAGAACTCATCGAAGTCCACAGTCCCGCTTCCTGAAACCCACAGACACCTTTCAACAATCAAATCCCAATTCATACCATAAACTTCACCAGAATCTGTATGATAACTTAAACTGAAATCCTACATACCATCCTCATCTACTTCATCTACCATTTCCTGCAGCTCTTCTTGAGTGGGGTTCTGGCCCAGCATCCTCATCACCTTGCCCAACTCCTTAGTGCTGATACAGCCATCCTCAGCGTCCTGAACGAAGATGTCGAACGCAGCGCGAAACTCTGCCAAGCAAAGTCAGATATCAGTGCAAATGCCACAAGTCAGTAACATTTGTAAGTTTATAAAAGAGATGACAGTGTGGCATCACAATACATGCAGCTATATGTTCAAACTGACAGATTAAAAAGATAAACTCACCATTTTTTTGTTCTTCTGTCAAGTTCTCTACCTGTTCGGTGGAAAAGAGAGCTTAAACCTTTGCTCCACTTCACTTAGAACTCAAAATATAATATGCTGTAAGACTGTACAGCATGTAATTCGACAGAGACTGACCAAGGTCTATTTTTTACAGGAATGACAGCTGTCACTCGCATAATGTTTTTCAGACACCAGACACCCTGTGCCCCATTGTTAAACACTTTAGCCTCAGTGACCATGACCCTTCATTACGGGATATGTTAAATCTAAGCCTGGATATATTGGTTTTGTTGCTCATTTTTTGATCAGATCCATTTTGATAGTGTATCTTGTGCCCTTAAAAAGGCCCCAAACCTCTACTGTCCCATCTCCCATATATTTATTTAACCTTGAGAGCGAACTAACCCGACAGTGCACAGATTGATTTCTCTGGTTGATTATTAGTTCTAACCCTGAAATCAATCTGTCATTTTCAGAAGGAGGAAATGGTGAAGGACAGGTTAACTTTTAATTGAACAGTTATTAATTTATCAGTTATTTTACATTTTCAGACCAACTTTTGGGTCACTCTCCACTCAGGTAAGTGCAATGATTATAATTTGTGCAATCATAACTTACCGCTGCTTTATATACATCATCCATGGCTGTCCTGGGTTTAAGGTTTCCTTTTTGAAATTGTCTGTAAACTCCTCAAAGGTAATCCAGCACTGAAGCCCACCCAGAACTCCTCTCTTCACAGCAGACACAGGACGAAGAGTCCCAGGGCCACCTGCCTTGGCCTTTATGGCTGGAATGGATGGCCCCAGAAAAGACAAAGCCTTTTGTCACTCCCCTTTCCTATCTAAGAGAGTGTGGGATGGGTGAAAAAGGAAAGGGAGCGGGACAGAAAGGGGTTAGAGATGGCATGGGCTATAAATAGGGGAGGAATGTCAGAGACAACAGGCAGGAGAACTCGAGTTATGACAATAAGTCCTTGGCACTGGTCTCCCTGTCAGCCTGAGCAACAACCCCATATCAGGTTCTAAACTTATCCACCGGTCACCTGCATTTGCCAATCATTGTTGAGCAGCATCATGACTGCATTCTTGTGGCAGGCCCTGGTCCTTTGTGTGCAGGAAATTACTATAATCAAAGAGGCGAATAGCACTTCTTGTTATTAAATCTTAACCAGTGTTTGGGGTTGTTAAAGGTGTGGGTCCTTTAAGAGACGGAACATTAATAATCCCTTCAATGTTTTACCTTTGGTCAAAGAACCACGCTGAAAATATGGGACTGGATAAGCAAAATTTCCCAGTACCACTTTTCCAATGTGGATCTTTTTTAAATGTATAGAAAATGTTTGCACAAAAATGTTATGAGTTAGGAAAAAAAGGGCTCTGTGCAGTTGTTCTTGCTTGCATTAAGGCTCAAGATAATCAGCTTTTACACAAACGTAAGGCATAAAGTAAGTATAGTTTTTAATTAACTGATTTTTGATTCTAAAATTTAATTTACATTGAATATTAATGTTCTAAATGAGAAAAATGCAAAACGAGCAGTATAAAAAAATCATGTTTTTGGCTCAAGTAACTGTTCTAGTTGCGGTTATGAATGAAAAATCAGGGGAAACATCTAATTATTTCAGTCCTAAAACTAGTAATATATAAAAAGCTGCTTCACTGTGGTATCTCTCCACCACAAGTCCATCTTTATTTCTATAATTAAGTCCAGAGAAGGGAACCTAGAGCTCAAGTCACGTCTTGTGCCTGAGCTGCTTGAAAACACCTGGCCATGTTTTGTGAATTATTATATAATTCCTGATTGTAAGTGACATGTTCATTTCTGATGTGTTTTTGTTTGGGACAGTTTTATAATGTAGAATAATTTGGAATACGTGTTTCTTTTGTTGTTATTTTTCCTCTTCTACAAATCAATCAGTATTTAATGTCAAAACCAGACTGCATCAGTATCATGTTTGGTCGCAAGTAACATGAAAGCATCAAGCACAGACTAATGCCACCAGTGCTGACATCACAATGATACACTATGCTATTCTGGATCCCTCTGGCCTAAATTAAGAACCACCAACTAGCCATGAACCTTCCCTTAAAAGACTATTGGAGTAAGGGATTATAGAGCACACACACATACAATTCACAGACAAAACGTAGTATAATTTCATAAGTATGAAAGCATAAGGAGCATGGGGTTCATTTTGCTGTGTTAGGTAAATCTCCTTTTATTGCTTTTTACTCATTGCCCATGTTCTCAGCAGCTCTCTCCACGGCCAGCATACAACAACCGCAACCTCCTCACAGTGAGAACATGTAACAGCTGAGACACTGAGGTTCAGAGGGCGTGTGTGGGACAATGAGGACAAAGTGGGCTTGGACACCGGACAGGTCAGCAGAACACACTCGCACCAGTGACTCACTACAGACAGACATTTGTATGAGGAGCAGGAGTCTGGCAAAGTGGTTTTGCCAGATAGCATAAAATTACAGATTCTGTCTCACTCTTACCCACTGTTTGTTTGGACAGTATTACAGGGTCATCCATTTGAATTTCAGAAGAGGTGTTTTAGAAATGGGTAGCCTAAACTTCTTTAAAGCAACTTTATATTTTGAGTTACTCTTTAAAAAAATTATATAATTTGATTCGCCAGTTAATAATTTTTTAATTTTGATTTAAATTTTTTATAAGCTTTAAAATTCCTTCTTTAAAAGTTACTGAGGGAGATGGACATGTTTGAAACTAAAGACAATTATTAAATGTAATGTAACATGAATTTATTAAACATATATACATGCATGAGTGTGTATTTACATATACATAATAAATATACACAGTACACACATTTATCCTGTGCAAATGAAAACTTATTTTGTATGCAACTAATCGTGATTAATTGCTTGACAGCACTAATATATATATATATATATTTCAAAATGAAAAGAAAATAAAGCTAATTTAATTTGTGAATTTTTCTGTGTGCTTGCTTTTGCTAATAAAATTAAGAGTTCAAATCTGTAATGATATATGATATCTAAATTAGATTAAAACTGTTAAGAAATCTGAAAAAGGAGTATAAAGATGCTTCAGGGTGTGCACATAAAAAATATTCTTCCTATGTCAACATACACAGTTGTTGCCCGTTTTGTATCCAGTGTTGTCTGAGCAAATTTAAACAGATTCGCAAGGCAATATCTCACTCTGCAGTGATACTTTATGGTGTGAATGTAAATGCAAACAATCTTTCCCTATACAATGTGACCCTGAGAGCTGGTCTATTTGTATGTGTCTGTGAGACCCACGTCCAACCGTAACTGTGGCTTTTTTTAAACATCCTTCTTTCCTCTCCCACAGATTTCCCAAATCTCTCATTTCACACTAATGAGTGAAATCAAAAAGATAGAGATTACAGAAGTTTTACACACACAAAAGAAAACAAAAAACATATTGGACACTGATGCCAAACTTAAAATGAATGAATGTCAAGAAAATATCAAACCCAGTTGCCCTTGTTTTAATGTATTGACTAGAATAGCAATCTAATTATCAAATGCAATGACATTTAGACATTTTAAATGTGATGCTAGACATAAATCAGCCTATAATCTCCATAACCGAGAGGAGTGTGTAACTGTATGCTTTGAAAACACACAGCATTTGTCTGTAAGCCTGTCTGCCTCCATCTGTTTGTTTTATGAGTTAGAGAAACATGTCTTTCTCTTTTGGCAAGGTCTTTTTCTTACATACATGCTAATGGCAGCATGCCAGGCAGGAACATGTTGAGGACGAGACATGGAGCCGGAGAGAGATCTCTGTACGGGTCAGTCAGGCTGCTCGCTCGCTGCCCTCTTGTTTGGATAACTCTCTCATTTGTCCATCTCAAGTGCTACAAGGTGTGAACACTGTGTCACTGTGGCATGACGTGACTGACACTGACCATAATTCCTCTGCCTCTCTCCCTCTCTCTCTCTGTCCCAAACTCTAGTGTTTGTTGGCACAACCGTTGACTTTATAAGGAGGAGTTGATATTTTTGTGAACTCCTGGCAATGAAGGTCCTTGTACACGTCTAACCACGTACTGTGATCTCCTCCCTGTTTTCTCCTCCTCCTCCTTCTCACTGCTGACAAAGAGAGAATTTAAGAGGGCAGCTGGAGGTGAGTCTGCAGGTACATGGTGAGCGTCTGAACAGATCGGATCAGAATCATGCAGGCTCTTTTGGTGTTTTGCGTGTGCTTAGGAGCTTTATCTGTGAAAGGAGAAGTCCTAAGTGGACTGAATTCACTCCTCACGTTTATAACTGAGACTGATGTTTCATCCTCACATCATCAACCAGTGGATTCTTCATCAGCATCAAGTGAGTTCACCAGTAATTATAGTAATTATGATTTCAAGAGCAGTGACAGAGTTTGCAGTCAGTCAAGTTAATGGTGTCTGTTATACTTTGTTCTTGTTCAAAGTGTTATTGAACTAGGATAAAGTTCTAAACTAAAGTTCAAAGAATCAAAGGATATTTTGAAAGAAATAAATAGAAGTAAATGCAACCTGCTTTACAGTTTTTATAGAGTATGTCTGCCATAAAATAGTTTAAATTGTTGAAAATTACTTGAAATATTTGGAAATGTGTGTATGGCTGCATCTACAGTGACCTTTTAATATTTTACTACATATCTACTAACTCTCAGATTAGACTGTTAGGGGTAGGTGTAGGGTTAGTAGAATAAGTTGACATGTACTTGCAAAGTTTCCGATAGTCATTATGTAGTATGTTGTGGACCAATCAAAATAAAGTGTTTGGAGATATTAAGCAGACAGTCTACTAATACTCTAATGACTGCTACTTGGCATGTAGTTGCAAAGTTAGTTACTATTAGTCGAATGTCTAAAGTGGACTATCGAAATAAAGTGTTACCCTTTTAAGGAATAAAGGATTAAGGAATCTAAAATATGGTCATGAGGAACAAGACATTAATATGTGCTTTAAAAGTACTAATAAGCGGCTAGTAATACGCATGTTAATAAGCAGCTTTTTAATAGTGTAAATTGGTCCTTAAAATAAAGTGTTACCAATTAATTTAAAAAAAATGTTTACCCAAACATTTAAATTAGTGCATGTGTAGCTTTTTCTGTCAACAGTGCAGTTGTTGGTTCACACATGATTCTGAATTCACTTATTATTGTGTTGAATCATGGCTGCATTTGCAGATGAAAAGAAAACCAATGAAGTACAAAGAGCAGGGCAAGTAAGCGACACTGCCGCAGACACACAGGTGAGTTTGTATTTCTGGAGACAAACCAATCAGGTTTCTTACATCAAATAGTTTGGTGAAATAAATAGAAAACAGTAAATATTGAATTCGTGACCATACTCGTATCCTATAGTGACGCCTGTTTGCTTCACAGGCTGCTACTGTTGTTACAGTGGAAGAAGTATGTGTATTCTGGCAGTCCAAGTAGCACAACCATACCATAAATGCTAATTATAAGTCTATTTTTGCTTCCTGTCTTAATGCTCAGCCTGTCATTTTCCACCTCTTTATTCCTGCCTGTGCTATTTGTCCACTATATTTAGTTTGTTTAGTTTGTTCAGCATGTTTCTGGTCATTCCTGTGTCACTAATGAGCTTGATTCCCGCTGTGTGTCCCATCAGTCAGTTATGGGGCGCGCTGAGGCTGTGTGGGTGGAGCTCAATGCCGTGTTGGAGAGATGGGGTGGAACAGCAGGGAAACTAAATGCAATCTTGAGGGAACTCAAAGAGGAGAAAAAACGCCTCTTGGACCAAGGGGAAGAGCAGAAAGCAAAGAAAAAGGAAAAGGAAGAGGATGAGGATGAGGATGAAGAAGAAGAGGATGATGATGATGAGGAAGAAGAAGAAGAAGAAGAAGAAGAGGAAGAGGAAGAAGGAGGAGAGGAGGAAGGAAAGGAAGAAGAGACAGCCGAAGAGGAGGAGAATGATGCATCTAACAGCACCTCGACCCAAGATTCGTTACCAGAAGGCTGCCAAGTGGGAGAAAATCGAGTATCCTGCAAGCACATTGGCTTGTCCCAAATACCAGTCATCACAAACCAGGAAGTCACCATACTTGAACTGCCTGGTAAGGTCTGGAAAGGCTGAACGATCCGACATAAGTATATTCTTCACTGAAACGTTCTATAATTTATGTTGGTTGTGTCTTGTAATAAGCACAGCCATTCAACATTTTAACCAATGCGCTGTCTTACAGGGAATAACTTAACAAGAATTCCTTCCAGTGGTTTTTCGGGACTGCCAGATCTTGAAGAGCTTGACCTAAGTTTGAACAAGCTGGACGACTCCTCCTTTGGCCTAAGTCTCTTCATGGTACTGGCATTTTTTTATCCCTTCAATTACACCAGTTAAATACTCCTATGTACTGTACGTCTACATCCAATCTAAAAATAATTCTATCCTAGTCAGGATTTTTAAGAACATACAAATTTAAAGTTTTAAATTATAACTGCTAACTAAAAGTCCAGCCAAGATACGTCCGGATTTCCCAGCAGGAGACCTTGAGAAGAGTCCAAACATGCCACTCCCAAAGCAAACTCGGCAGCATGAAAATAGGAACCACGGTTTGGCCAGTGGAAAATGCCACTGTCTTCTTTGGACCGTCTATGAAATGTCTGTGAAATTAGCATGAAGAGTAAATTCTCTTTGATGAGGGAAATGAGTACACAATTTACAGTGCACATTTATGTTGTTTCAAAAAAGAAAAGTAGCTAAAAGCTTTTAATTTGGTGGTAGGCACAGTGGAAACACTGCTGTGTTACAATACAGGCTCATAATTCACTACGCCCAAAACAGACAGGACATAACCACTAAGTCCCATGTAGACAAGTTTGTTTCTGCTCTTTCAACAGAATCTGACAAAGCTGAAAATTCTGAAACTTGACGGCAATGAACTTACAGCAGTTCCACAGTTGCCATCTTCTTTGGAGAATCTGACGATTAACAACAATAGATTAAACCAACTGGCTTCACACAGCTTTGAAGGTTTGTATGGTTTTCATACCAGCTGCACAAACATGAGTTTATTCATGGATTTGGTAATTCATGTTCCTTATATCAATCAATCACCGTTATTTATATAGTGCTTTTAACAATACAGATTGTGTCAAAACACTGAACAGTATTTCAGTAAATTTGGAGAATAGAGTGTCAGTAGTGTATAATGACCTGAGATCAGACTTATTGTGTGTGTGTGTGCATGTTGATGTGATTTATGAGGACACAAATTTGCATAATGACATGGGTATGACATAGGTATTACAATATGAAGGTGATTTATGA
>JAUMHE010000080.1:8227628-8241868 GCA_032359235.1 Enteromius mattozi | reverse complement strand
CAGTTTGTACAGTATAAAAACCATTACGCCTATGGAGAGTCCCCATAAATCACAAAAACCAACGTGTGTGTGTGTGTAATTTTTCCTCCTTACAAAGATTTAGATTGCTCCCCTTTTGCTAGACATTTTTGTTCACAAGATACACCTTAAGGCTGGAATGCACTGCTGATGTTTGCCCCAATTAACAGTTTGGACAAGTTTACACTAGTTTTTCATCTGACTACAACTATTTACAAAGCTGGTATCCTGTCTAGTGTTCTAGTCGTGTAGTGTATTCCAGCCTTAAATCATGACTGACTGCTAAAAGATCATTTGAACAATAGTTTTAACAACTGAAAACTTTTTTTGTGTGAGGTTACATCCACGCCACTAGGTGTCAGAGTAAGTGTAGGACAACTCAAAATAAAAAGAAATTACTGATGCGCCTTTAACTGAACTAACAAAATAACATTTTGTTTTCTGCAGGCTTGATTAACCTACAAATCTTAGAACTGACAGGAAACATCCTCTATGAGAACAGCATTGCACCCTGGGCTTTCAAACCTCTGAAGGCACTCAAGTATTTACGACTGGATAAAAACAGATTTAGTGGTATCCCAGCGGGCTTGCCCCCATCTTTAGAGGTCAGTTCTGTAACCAGGCCAATGATTCAGTCACTTGTTCTCTTTATAGGTTTATGTTTTATACTTTGATATGTCTTGGTGTATTTGCAGGATCTGAAGTTGCAGGACAATCAAATAGTGGAGGTGCAGGACAGGCTTTTGGATAAGTGTGTCCACTTGAAGGTGTTAGATCTCAGTCATAACCTCCTAAAAGAAAACAGCTTCTATCCTGAGGCCTGGATCAAACTGCGGTGAGTTGCACAAGCACTTTTTTTTATTTTATAAAACATATTATATTATTATATTCATACACTTTATATATATATATATATATATATATATATATATATAGTGGGGTACAAAAATATGTAATGCAAATTTTGTTATAAATAGGAAAAAAATATGCATCTATATTGTCATACAAAAAATATCTCATACATGACATTATTACATATTTTAAATGTATATAAATTGGTCATTCTGTGTTAAATCGGGTTCCTTGAAAAAATATGAGAAGTGTTCTTCCCCATTTCTGTATGGTCACCATTGGCATTAAATGCAACAAAGATTGCTAAAGTCCACAGATATTACTAATAGACCTGCAAAAATAACATTATGATGCTGCCCTTCTTTTTTTTTTTAGAAAGATATTAGCAAAATCAGAAATTTGAGCCAGGGAAGTTTCTGAAATTTGGTTGATTTGACTTGGAATGACCCAATTCTGGGGTGTCAAACTCAATTCCTGGAGGGCCAGAGCCCTGCAGGGTTTAGGTACAGTCACACTACACTTTTTGCTCCATTGACTTCCATTCATACACGTGCGAAAGAGACCGGAAACCCAAGCTTCTGTGGCAAAGTTGCGCATGCTGCTGCATTCCAAAGTTCAAGTTTGGTGAACTCTGACCTGCGAAATCACATCACGTAAAGGTCAGTTTGGCCACGGCGTGACCTTTCTCATTTTAGCCGTAACACGTCGTGCTATATTGTACAGCACGTCCACCCATATTCGCAACTGCATACGACAAATAGCTGCATGCCTAAACTGTAGTGTGACCATACCTTTAAGATAAAACACTAATTAAACACACATGATCCAACTAATCAAGTCTTTCAGGCTTATTTTGAAAACTGTGTTTGGAGCAGGATTGGAACTGAGTTTGACACCTCTGACCCAAATGATAAATGTATATACAGTAAATAACTGTATACACACACACATACATTTATACTCACGCTTATTTCTGTGAATTGTAAGGACTTTCCATAGACTCCTATTACTTTTATGACAAAACAATAATTTCTATCCCCTAACCATAAACCCCAAATCCGATCCCCACAATGTCAAAATGTTCAAGGTTTTACTATCCTTGTGGTGACATTTTGTCCACATTATGTAGCAAAAACAAGTGTGCACACACACACACACACACACACAGTCCCTTGGTAAAGTTCCCTTTTTAGCCACTAGATGGTGCTCAATAGACATGCTGAGAAAAGTAACCCACCAATTGCTAACACAATTCCAGGAACCTGTGTGTCCATCATCATCAGAATCAGTTGAGGGAGTGTGATCATTTATTCTGGACCTGCTGTCAGCCTGCATCTGCCTCATAGTTTTGATTCTACCAGAGTAGATGTGCTTCACCAAGGTCTCACATCACTCATCCTCAGGAGCGTGTTATATGGGAGGCAGAAGCGACAGAGAGCCCACTCATCACTCACTCTGCCCTTTACCCCGTCAAACACACTGAACGATGGGCTGGAGCTAGAAAAACAAGTCAGAAACACACATACCACCTCCCAGCTGTTTGGAAATCCAAGCTTAATTTCACGAGTAATAAAGACTTTGTCTAGGATCGTATATAGAGCATTACTAGGGTGTATTTTGTAATTAGGCATAAGCAAACTCATGGATAACAGTTTGCACTTGTATTGTGGTGAATGCAGATGTTTGGCTGGCCACCGATCAGCCAAATGGAGCGGTTTACAGCACTGGTTATGGCTTGGCTGTGTGATGGTGAATGTGTGGAGGTTATGATTCATACAGGGGTGACCGTGACTCTCAAGCATTCCTGCAGAGAGACATTTTGTGGATTTTGTTTTTTAGAGCTGCCAACCTACATATATATGGTTAGCACATAAAACCATCCGTACTTCTACTAAAAGCTAAAAAAATAAACAGAAAAGTTGTAGTAATCAGAAACAGAAAAATGGTAATCAGTACTTTATACCTAAGAGACATGCAAAGTACATACAAAAATAAAAATTCAGTCATTTACTCACCTTCAAACCAATTTGAAGAAGAAGAGATGTATTTTAAGAATGCACTGGTTTACCGTTCAATTACAATAATTGTGAAATGGAGCTTTCTAATTTCGAACAGAACAAAAGCATCCAAACATTAACATAAAGGTAACCTATATGACTTATCTTTAAGTATTCTGATGTTATACAATAGCTTTACTTCAGAAACAGACCAAAGTATATTAAAATGAGACCTTTCGTTAAAACTTTCTCCGCACCATAAGCTTTTTGTCTTTTCCACCCCCTCCATTCCCTCTCTCACACTGACTCTCATACAGTCAGCAAATTATACTAATGCGTTATTCATCTCTAACATCTTTTACTCATTTTCTTTTCTTGCAAGTTGCAAATGTTTTTGAAACAGTGCCATTCAAAGCTGGTTTGCAGGAATTCATAATTTTCTTTCTTTCTGTTCACTCTCATTAACGTCTGCATTACCAGGAAAGCAGGCATTATCGCTGGAACCGTTTCCATGGCTGTTGCACTGTTTACTTTTCAGCTGCCTTTTTAAGGTAACCCGTAATTAGCTGCAGTGAGCGTAAGTGAGCTCTGATCAGCCATCAGCTCAACTTTACAGGCTCTTTATTTAAAAAATAATGTCACATTGTCACCAAATTGCTGCTGTTAATTGTTACTGTTGATGTGCGTGTGTGTGTGTCTATGCATGCATTCACGTGTGTGATCCTGTGATCTGCCCAAACACTGCAGCACCATGCTATTATCTCGGCACAAATCTCTGAACCTCCCTGAGTTAAAGCAAGACTTTTACTGTCTGCTTTCATTTCTTCAGCCTTTCTGAGTGCCTGCCAGCCCAAATAATGTCCAAATCGGCAGCATGATCCCAGTGTAAATCCCAGCTCCATCAACACCTCCTCAACACTCCATTTCTCTAACGTTCTCTCATCTAGCAGCCCAGCTGCATATACACATACATAAAGGTGTAGTCATGACAATATTTTCCTGAATCTTGTGTGTGATCAGTCACATGACATTTCCAGCTGAGACGACTGGCTCAAAAAAAACATTTGTGGACCAAAGATGGCAAATTGCGTACTTTTGGGGGGTCTTGTAGCAGAACTGCTATTGAAATGATTGAAAATTCCAATTCTAACTATTACAGACCCTCAGCATAAAAGACACTCCATACTAATAATCTTCTTTTCTCTCTGTATATGTTACTTAAACTAGCCGCTTTTACATTGTATGGCTATATTAAAGTCCTCACTTCCTTGAGCTCCATCCTCCTTTTTTAAAGATCCAGGCTTATAAAATCTAATTACAGTTTTTAATGTCACTGAGCAACCTTCATGGTTTATTTCTCTTAGAGGAGAGGCTCTAGTAGAAGAATTGCTGAAGTTTCTTTAAAAGTGACACATCTCTGACCAGTGATGTCATGTCTGCAATAAGCGGGCAAATGTCATGGGAATCTGTGCAACTTGGGGTTGAAAGACTGTGGCGTGCTGTGTGTTCATATGCCATTGTGTTTATATAGGTGCACAAATTTCTGTGTGTGAGCAGTGACACCACAGGCCCCCTGTCATCTGGAGGGTTGTTTTGGTTCTCGGGGTGAAGAACAGGGTGTTCTGGGAGAGGGCTCCTCTGCAGGCTAGTGACCTGAGACTGAGGATTTTGATGGATGTGAGGACATTGTGGATGCGCTAGCTGGACTGAGCTTACGGGAATGAGGTGGGGGGCTGGAAGAAAGGACACGCGCTGCTTGTTTTCTCACACAGGGAGAAAAAAATGCAAGTTAGTGCAGTTTCACCAAGAAGTTCACATTCTCATTTCATAATGAGTTATATAAAGTGTCTCTGCCTGAGGAGACAACCAAGAGCCAGCGGTTGTGCAGATATGAGGAGACACACTGGCATACACGTAAATGCCTTCCACTCTTTTAAAGCATGAAAAAAACTATTCAAAACCTTAATATTGTCAGGAAAAGAGCGTGAATTACGGAGCCACAGCTGGAGATGGTTATGCCATTGCTCGCTCTTGCTAGTTTAAATCATAGTGCCCTAATTGAAGGGGCTGAGTTTAGCTGTGCCTGGGTCTCCCGCATGCATGATATAACATGAGATCCAATGAAATGTGCGTTGTCGTGACAGTAGTCTTCCTGTCCTCCGTGCCAGGTTACGTAAGGGCGGTTGTGCAACGCTGGCATCAGTGTGCCCGTGGACATGTGGTGGCAGCCGTGCACTCTGCTTCTCGTTATGGGAGTGCTCCCTGAGGATGCCCACCGTTATTGGCTTGTTGGTGGGGGGAATCTGTTTGGGAACAATGTCAATATGTAAATCCAACTCAGACATTGGAAACCAGTAATCCTGAAACTGCTTTATTGTGTTCTTGAATTATGCAATTTCTTCGGAACCAAATAGTATTTTATGGCAGTTTTGTCACTCAGATGGTATCTGGTATTGCACATTTAAGTTTTTACGATGCTTTTAGATACAGTTACAGGTTATACAGGCAGTGGATTACTTTTTTCTACTGGTCAGCTTAATGGTGGATTTCTACAGACTGATAATATAATATAACTAAGTTAACGTAAGCTGACAATATCCAAAATATTAAAAATACATATTTTTTTCTCTGTGTATGTAAGTGTAGGTATGTGTGTCTTTTTGGCTGTAAATTATTATGTTGGCTCACTTGTGACAGTGGTCCGTTGTGCACATGCATAATAAAACATTTATGGATTTATTTAACAACCCAACTGTTGATGAAAACCTCCTAAATAGAGGGAAAAATTCTCTCTATTTATTGGCATTAACACTTATTTCCAAAAAACAGGAACGGCATGCACCTACATTTATTTATTTTTATTTTTTACGGTTCACCAGTGGCAGTCTTGACCCACTTTCTGCCCTGGGCAAGACGGATAAAATTTTTAGATTTTCCAAATGTCTGACACAGCATTTTTATTGAAGCTCATTTCCGCCACTGAATATAAAAAATAAAAAAAGTTTATAGCAACTTTTTATCTCGCAATTCTGTCTTTTTTTAAGATTGCATGATACAAACTCCCAATTCTGGCTTATATATAAACTCACAACTGGGAGTTAAAAATCAGAATTGCGAGAAATAAACTCGCAATTCTGAGAATATATCAGTATTTTTTCCACTCATAATCTGACTTTATAACTCGCAATTGCGAGTTTGTCATACAATTCTGACTTTTTTTCACGTAATTGCAACTTTATATATTGAAATTCTGACTTCATAACTTGCAATTTCAAAGGCAGAATTGGGAGTTTGTATCAAGCAATTCTGAGAAAAGAATTGTGAGATAAGAAGTTGCAATAACCTTTTTAAAAATGTTTATTCAGTGGTCGAAATGGCCTTCCATTGCATTTTAGACTAAATTAATTATGCAACTTTATAAATTATGTTTAGAAGGTTGCATTCAAAACGCACTTGTCTTAAACTAGTTAGAACACTCAAAAATGTTTCAGCAAGAGACAATCTGTTATAAGGAAGCTATTCACATAATTTCGGGAGGAGTACACTAATCTTTCAATTAATATCCAAGTATTAAAAAACCTTTTACAACTTTCGTCGTTCTTTTGGCCTCCCTCCTCTTCCTCATCTCCTCCTTTTATGCTTATTTAGTTATCTTTCTGTCTATAGGGGGGCTAGTAATAGTAGAGTAGTTTCTCTGAGCCCATCAAGCCAAATCTGTTTACCACAAGTGCAAAGATTATATGGGCACAATAAATCTGCCCCATTGGACATAGCAGTTTCTCTTAGCATTCAAAAGCTTTCTTGAATATACATTGAGGTAATACAATTGCTTTATTTAACTTAAAACTAGGACTAGAAATATTTCAGGGCTCCTCTCTAAAATGCTTTCAGCTATATTCACTGCAAGATATTCTGATTGATATTCAGTCTGCAACATCTGAAGTCCCATCTCTCATTTCAAGGTCAGTATCAGAGCTTGTCGGGTGAATGAAATCCACATGGAGGTCACTGTAGCTTTTGATGTAATAATAACAGTCATTGCCATATGAGACCCTTATTCCTCCTCAGCACACTGGTGGACTGGGCAGCCGTCAGTGTTATGGAGGCAGAGGAAATGTGCTCCTGACTCCTGCTGAGACGAACATTGTAAACTTACACCAGCTGCCTCCTCGAGACCCCTCTTGAAAAACACAAAAGCCTCTCATACACAACCATGACTTTTAGGACGTTCTCTCTCTCGCTCGAAATCTTCCACCCCCAAACCCCCCTTGTGCCTTCACAGAACACACACACACACAAATACGTTTAACCGAAGTCGACACACAAGCTTTTTTGGCTCTAGCTGCCTTGTGCTGGGTTAATGACCTGCCATGGGGCCCGTTCTCCATGCAAACACTGCAGAAAACTTCACAAGCTCCCCCAGCACTTGAAAGTACCCCAATGGATATGATGCAACCGATGTACACTAACCGTCAAAAATACTCTAACCCAGTTTACATAAATACAAGTTGTAAAGAGGTGCTTAGACAAGCAAGTATGTCTGGTAGACCAGCAGAGCAGTCTTCCTAATGAAGCTGTTTGAACAAGAAAGCCTATAACTTTTATGCTACCTACTAGTGGTGGAGATTTTGATTCATCACAAAGTCTTGACCTTCTTAAATTCATTGACTAATAAGATTTTTTCTGATTTAATAACTGATATTGTCACTAACTGGTTCAGAGTGGTTGAATATCTCTTCAAACAATACAAAATATGTAAAGTTAGCAACGTTTATGTGTTATGAGTGAGCCCTTGAATCATTGAATGGTATGTTAAAAAACACAAAGTCACTGAGAACTAAAAATAGAGCTCACAGGCTTCAGTTAATGAGAAATATTAGTGTATTGAAGAGAATGATTATAATTCCTTCACTTAAAAGATTTTGCTTAACATTCTAAATTATAAAGTTGTTAAAAGTGCATTTGTAATAAACTTACATTAGTTAGCACAGTTTTTGTATTGGTATTAAGAATTATGAAATTGTAATAACCTTATTTAAAGCAAAAAAATAATTATGTTGTAATATATATGACCCTGGACCACAAAACCAGTCATAAGTGTACATTTTTTAAAAATTGAGATTCATACATCATCTGAAAGCTGAATAAACATGCCTTCCATTAATGTATGGAATAATACATTGATTTGTTAGAATAGGACAATATATGGTTGAGATACAACCATTTGAAAATCTGTAATCTGAGGGTACAAAAAATTCTAAATATTGGGAAAATCACCTTTAAAGTTGTCCAAATTAAATTCCTAGCAATGCATATTGCTAATCAAAAATTGTTTTCAATATATTTAAAGTAGGAAATTGACAAAATATTCTCATGGAACATGATTTCTAATTTCTAATTAATATCTTAAGGATTTTTGGGCAAAACATAAAAATCAATCATTTTGACCCATACAATGTATTTTTGGCTATTGCTACAAATATACCCCAGCGACTTAAGACTGGTTTTGTGGTTCAGGGTCACATATTGTTATTGTGAAATACAATTACTCATATTGTGATGTGATCTGAGGTAACACCCCACCTCTGTCTGTCTGTTTTCTCAGGAAGCTGGAAACTCTTGATCTGTCCTATAACCAGATGGCAGTGGTGCCCTCAGATCTGCCCCGGGCCTTGCGCCAACTCTCCCTGCAGCACAATCACATTCACTCCATTCCTTCATACTCACTGAGTCACCTCCGCCCAGGCTTACGGTCCCTACACCTCTCCCACAACCTGTTAGAAGAGCACACTGTGCTGGGGAAGTCCTTTCGTGGTGTTTATCAAACGCTGGAGGAGTTACACTTGGACAACAACAGGTTTCAGAGGGTGCCACACAATATGCGCCATTTCAAGAACCTCAAAGTACTGCGTCTAGACCACAACCGTATAAGGTATGTACCCTTAAGTTCTGAAGCTGGAGTCTTAAATCTATCTAATGATACACAGATTGTCCAGATCAACTGAGAGTGTGATGTTTTAACATGCTGTGAATGTACAACATTAATCTGGGGGCCGTCAGTGATCTTTGCATCTTAAGATGTTAAAGCTTCACTGCCTATGCCCTACATAGACTACTACCTTCTAAGGCAGCATCATAGAATCTCAAGTGACTGGTTTGAAACACTCTTAATACACTAATAAGCACATACAACATAGTATAGTACGCAAACATATTGTGTGTAATAGTAAATTTATATATGCACACTACCATTCAAAACTTTGGAGTCTTTTGGAGTTTTTTTGCAAGAAAATTAATTGCACATTAAATTAATAAAAATAAAGACCTTGTTACTGTACATTGATTTCTTTGTCAATGAAAAGCTTTTTTATTGAACTTTGCATTCATGAAAAAAATCTTGAATGAAACAGATCATGGTTTCCACAAAAATGTTTAAGCAGGACAATGGTTTTCATCATTGAAAATAATAATAAAAAAAGAAGAAAAAAAAATTGAGCATCAAATCAGCATATTAAAATGATTTCGGAAGGATCATGTGACATTGAATGGCTGCTGAAAATTTTCCTTTGACAGCTCAGGAATAAATTACATTTTAAAAGTATATTCACAGAAAATAGTTATTTTAATTTGTAATAATATTTCAAATATTACTGCCTCGGTGTGCATAAGGGACTTCTTTCAAACCATTAAAAAAATCTTACTGACCCCGAATATTTAAAAGGTAGTGTTTACTATGCATTACTGAATAATATACAGTGTTTTTTTTTACAGTGTTCATTGCCGTGCATTCTGGATTTACATAATTCTCAAAAAAAGACATACTGTGAAATTGAAATATGAATGCCTTAAAATACTGTCTAGTAAGTCACTAGGTTTTGGAGTAGAACTGTAGTGTTAAGCTTCTACATGCTCATGAATGCAACCTCCATTCAATATCCTCCTCATTCAAACTCCTACTCAGGCTCAGCTCAGATAATTTTCTTTTTTTTTATCTCCTTTTAAACATTCTCTCTCATTTATTACACACTAATTTCACTCTTTCTTTTCTGTCAGTTTGCATTTCAAAGGCATAAAGACTTAAGCTTGTCTGTCCCCGCAGACTGTAGTGCAACCAAAATGGTGATAAGAGTGAACTACATGAACTGCACTAATTAAAATATTTGTGTGCTTGCTTTAGGGTCTGCCAGTAATTACAAGGATGCATATCTCTACTCTCTAAACTGCTCTTGATTTAGTAAGATCTAGAAACACTTAAGAATCTACCAATAACTGCAGTCGTTTACTTAATTAGCATTTTTGTCTTGTTCTAAAAATAAATTAACATTTTAATTTAAATTGAATTTAATTGAAAAAAAAATAAAAATTACTTGAGAAGCAACACTGTTTTATCATTTTTAATGGAATTATTATTATTTTATTTTATTTATTTATTTTTTGGAAGAGACTATTATCTCATCCAAATGTTGCACACATATGCTATATATATATATATATATATTTATATATAAATTTTTTAATTGGAATAAAAGTGATATTTAGGTATTACTGAAAACATTAAAAAAAGGAATTATTACGGAAATTTTGTACATCCCTACAACGAAAAGTGTGATAGTGAGTAAAATGTATGTCTTTCTTTTTTCAGCTCTGTCCCAGTGAAATCAATCTGTAAGGTTAAAAGGACTGAGGATTCTCCCCTGTCAGTCGTCCATTTAGAGTACAACTACATCAGTGTGATGAAAATTCCTCGTGCTGCTTTCTCCTGCATTCGGGATTCCAGCAAGATCACACTGGAGCCTCAGAGCCAAACACAGGGCTAGAAACACCCTGTCACTTTAAGCCTCCCCTCGGCTTCTTCCGTCAGTCACTCTAAGACTGAATACTGTAAACACAGTGTCCATTAAAACTATTAATAGTGTGCATGCTTACTCTTCAAATGCACATTTGGGTCATGTTCAGCAACTTGTAGCATATAATACATTATTTTGTATGTAATGAACATTCTTCTTGTAAGCTTTTGAAACAAGCGGGCTTAGAAACCCCCTTTCTTTCACAATATTCGTTTAGACTTTAATGATTTTATTATTATATAATTTTATTATTATTTAATTTTAATTTTATTTAAATTTTATTACATTTATTATGTTGTATTATTATAAATCATCTTCTGATGTCACATTAAAACAGATTGTTTTAAATGAAATGTTTTAGTAAATATAAATCTAAATGTACCGCAATTTGTCTGTCAGAGTTATTGTGTGATGGACCCATAGCTCACAGCCCAGGTAGGTGCAGCTAGAAAGAAAAAAAATTGCAGTTTGAGAATTAAGGGTATGTGACAGCATCTTTATTATCCATGACTTTCAGGACACACTGCCTCAGGTGAACGACTGAAGGCCTCTGAGCAGAGATGATGTTTTGAATGGCAAGGTAATGAGATAGAACTTATGAGCTGTGATGTCTGCTGAGTTCAGGTGTGAATGACGCCCACAGCTCCGAATAGGGCCCCTCTCTGCTCATTCAGCAGCACCGCCTCTGGGTAAGAATGGGTTACTTCAATGCGATTTACATAAGTACCGCAGATTTCTCCTAACCAAGAAATCTATCAAAGCATAAAGCGCCCCAAGATGAGTTTCTTAAAGCATAAATGATTTACATCAAGCTTTTGATGCCCTCAGTGACCTTGACTTATCATTCAAAGGCAATCTGATGGCATGACACATTTAGTTTGAATTGCATTACACTGAAGGCATTTGGGCTCATTTAAGGTCTTTTAAAACAGTCCTCTCGCTGGCCATCTTGGTAATGTCTTTGGGCAGCTATTACAAATCATCAAAGCACTGCTGTAATCTGCATGAAAGTGAGAAGTCCTAAGTCTCTTAAAACGGTTTGTCAAGCTTGCATTTCATTAGTATGTCAGGTTACCAATAATGTGACAAAAAAAATTGATTTTGCATTATATAGCAAGATGCAAGTACAACTACAAAGCACATTTATTTACGTAGGCTACTGGTTTTTTTTCAATGAGTTGGGTATAGGGCAATGTTTATCACTGACAAAAAAAGAAATCATACTCGCATTTTGTGAACCAAGTGACCCAGTCAACATCTTGAGATCAAAAGAGCAGCTGGACACTTCAAATAGGGCATGCAAGAAAAAAGAAAGATCACATATGTTGGTCTCAAATGTGTTGTCAAGACACGTGAAGAGCAGCAGGGCTTCTGTCTTCTATACAGGGATAATGACTCTGGGGTTCAAATGTGCATGATTCCCGGTGATCATTTTCCTGGAGGAGAGGTTTAATAACACTGTGACTGGTCTGTTTGCAAAACACAATGCCTGTATTCTTGCAGCCGCGTAAGGGAAAAAATATTGTCAACGATATTGCAGAAAGACATGAGCAAAGGGTCTGAGATCCTCTCCAGCACATCAAGGCCACAGAAACCTTGGTGTCCTTCCAGTTTTGTTAACGAAGTGACTTCTTTGGTCTTGACGTTCTTTGTCCTGACGTTTTATTAGCGAGCATTAATGAAAAACATGCACAGCAATCAAAACAGCCTTTCAGGATGCTAAAGCCATCCTCTCTTTAAGAAAACCTGTCTAATTCGTACCACACTCATACATAATCCTGTGCTTGCTGTAAAATACACAGTAGGTCAATTATTATTATTGTTCTCTCGTCAAGTCTTCTTAGGCTTCTATTTATAGAGGCTTCTCCTCATGAACAAGTCCGTATAATCTGACAGCAAGCAGATTTCTGACAGAAGTTTAGAGAGTCTAGTAATCCTACTTGTCTTGTACTTAGAGAACAGAATTCATCTCCATTAGTCACTTCACACACACACACACACACACATCACACTTAATTCTTTAATTAGTCAGTTCACTGCTTAGAAGACAGTCGCTCACAATATATATATATATATATATATATATATATAAGTGCTTTTAAATGATTAATCATGATTAATCACATCCAAAAATAAAATATATGTGTGTATACTGTTACATACTGTGCATATGTATTATGTATTTATAAATACACATGCATATATTTCAGAAAAATGTTATGTTTACATATTATATTTATATATAATTGTATAAATATATACATGTAAATATTTTCAACATATACGGTATGTGTGAGCATTTATGTATACATAATAAATAGACAGTGCACACATATTAGGTAAACAAAAACTTTTATTTTAGATGCGATTTGATCCTCCTGCTTATGTAATTTATATTTTATGACTATCAAGATAGTTCTCAGTGATTGTCTCCTGATTAAATCTTTAAAATTTATGGACTTTTTCTATGCATGTGTGAAATGGCCTTATATCCTAATCTGGTGACTTTCCAGTGCATCATCTGGATCAACAAGATAAAAAAGGTATTCCATAAAGCCAAAAAACTGTCCTAGGACAAAAAGACATTCATCTGGAGCTCTTTTAAAGCCACACAATAGGCAGTGCAGCTCACAATGTCTGTTTTAACAAACCAACACTTTCTCCAACTCCCAGCTGAGCATGTAATCACACATTACCTCTAAGCACCACTGAGTTGGCCAGTGCATTTGGTTATCCGATCTGCACACAAAATAACCACGATTTGACATAATTGTACAGTCATTTTGAAAACAGTGCTTCACTGTCTAAGAAAATGGCCACCGCAACTAACAAAATTCATATTGGTCATGGTCCTGCTGGGTTTTCAGATGACATCTGAGGGATTTTAGTTTTGGGGTGCATATTTAAATAAAACAAAAATTTAATTTATTCATAAATCCTTTTGAACATCTTCCCCAGCAGTGTAATTTAAATGATACATACTCTGTTGTCCGTCATGAGTTTCATAGCATCACTGCAGGAGACCATCTATATAGTGGTATAACCAATTCAGAGATCCATTGTCGACTGGACTCACTAGTTAGATGGCATATGATGTTACTGGCTCAGATTCCTCCGCATGAGAACAAGAATACGCCTTTTCAACCCAGAAGAGATCCGTCTTATCCTTCATATCCTCTTTGGCCCACAGACAAGCACTGTTCTTTCTTTATTCAGCCTAAAGCTGTTTTCACATTTAAAGCAGCTCTTCTATGGAAGGCAAGGCTGGAATTCACACGTTTTCACAAACATGCTAGAACATCTCATGTTCTCTCTAATTCATTTTCTGTCTGATTAGTTTGTTACTTTTATTTAGAAGAAAAACTTTTTGTCAGTTGGGTGAATTTCACAATTGCAAACTCAAAACAAATCTGTTTCATCAATAGTTTATTATATATTAAAAAAATTGTTATTGTTAGATAAAGGTTGGAATAAGAAATAAAGCCCCATAAAGGCACATAGTTCTGGGGGGGGGGGGGGGGGCATA
>JAUMHE010000080.1:8203531-8215349 GCA_032359235.1 Enteromius mattozi | reverse complement strand
ACTAGGACCAAATATAGACATGAAGGAAATCATAACAAAATCAAAGACATAGAACTCGTGACATGAAACAAAGACAAGGGCGTGACAAACTCTATTTGGAATGTCACAAAAGATTTCTATAATGAGGTTCTAATGAGGTTTAACTTTCTATTCATTGAAGATGGATCATGTGACACTGAAGAATTGAGAAATGATGCTGAAAATTCAGCTTTACCATCACAAGAATAAATTACAATTTAAAAACAAATTAAACAGAAAAACAATATTTCACAATATTGTTTTTATTGTATTTTTAATCAAATAAATAAACCCCCCAGACTTTTGAAAAACAAGTGTCCAGCTTGTTTAAAAAACTGTGGTGTGACCACTAAAATTCTTGTCCAACTGGATCAGCAGAAAACAGACATACAGTACATCTTCTTAGCTAAGAGAATACAGCACTTCACCTTGCTTCTGCCATCAACTGCTCTCATCTCTATCTTCACTCTCTCCTAATTTCTCTTGCATGTTCATGTGAATTTAAGTCTGACATTTTGAGCGATAGAAATAGCTGTCTGCGTTCCTTGTTGAGGAATATGTGCTGTGTAATTAGCAGAAGAAGCTTTGTTTTGTTTTGTCTAGGCCACACCATTCCTCAAGTCACCATTCTGGAGAGGACTGTGCCTTTAGACTGGAGTGATAAGAGCTGTGAGCTTTGGATTGTCCACTGATGTTTTTGGCTAAAGCCGTGGGATAAGATTATCTTTTTTTCAGCTAAAGTTTGTGTTTTTCTTTGTCAAAGGCATCAGATGTATGTGGCTTTTGCTTATTGGCTGCTTTCATGTGATTTTTTGTGATACTTGTGATCCCACTGTGTGGGATCACAAGTAATTTTACTAACAGGTCTGACTGTTAGTGATGCGAATTTCATTAAATAAAAGTCACAGTTATGGCTCTGGTTCATTTTAAATCAGACTTTGAATTAAAATGTCAGTTTAATCAGTAACGACTAAACTAATCAGTTAACTGAGTGGATAAGTGATTCACTCTCTAATGAGTTTGAGGCTGTGTTGTGAATCTTTGGTCATTATAAACAAAGGGGACATCAGATATAACGTTCATTTTTTTTTTTTTTTTTTTTTGTGACATTTTTGCATTTAGTTCTGGCATGTCTGCCTGCTCAGAAAAGCTAAAAATATTTAAAAGACAACATTATGAGTAGCTAATTATCATTTTAAGGGACATGCAGTTAAACTGCTTACTGTGACACAAAGCTGTTTTTTAACCAATTTTAACCAAAATATGTTACAGACTTTTCATGCAAAGTAAGTAACAGTTCCATAATATTTACAATATTATTGCGCAAAAAGTTTTTAAAACAGGATATTCTGAATGTACATTTGCAAAATATTCTTAGAATATATTTTTGTTAGCTGGGATAGCTTAAGTAGTGTTTATTGTTGTGTGGCTTACATGAAACTCTGGCACGCAATTTCTGTTGCATTTGTGACAATATTATTTGAAGTATGGTGGCCTGCATAACTTTATTTAGCACTACAGCACAACTTTTGAGATCCCACTCAAGACACCTTGTTTGTTGAGCAGTTTGTAATTAAGAGTTTCTGCTTGGAACAGCATTTTATCCAATAAAAACGGCACATATACTTACCCGTATTATGATGCTTGTGTTCATAAATTACGCATATAGTTTTTAAACTCTTCCGTGAAGAGCAGGATGCAAGGACTTGTGTGTAATTGTGTGTCGGCCCTCTCCTCGCATTCCTCTGGCCAGTCTAAACCAGACCTTTTTTGGGGAGCGTGGTATAATTTAGCTGCTATTTTTACAAATGGGTACATTTTCTTCCTTGTTTGCTTTTATTCCAAGTCGCTTTCCTACGTGTTTGACTTTAAAGTGAAAGATGGGCAGAAGATATGAGAGGAACACACATAGATGTTGGCGTGTCAGGATGAATAATGGGATTCCATTGGATACTTTAGGCTTTAATGCCTACCTTGGATGAACTGATATTTAGCAAATGTTTGGATCAGCGACATATGGTCAGCTCTGGGAACTGTCAGGCGCCATGACAAATTTTTAATGTAAATGTCTGTTTGTAGTCATTTTAAAGATCTTTCTGTTGCCTCAGACCTTGACAACAAGCATGAATGTTCACAGAAGATGACTGAGGAGTAGCCAAGGGGAACGGCAAAAGCATCCATGCTCATTACTCAGTTAATGACACAGACGCTGTGTGAAATGGGAGATATAAAGGACACATTTACATGAACAACGTTTGTGTGAGATCCCTCTAAGCTTAATGGAAGTCTTTACTGTGAGTTTGCTATGCATAAATAGGTACTGAGCTAGTTATTTGGACCTATAGGTGTCCGTTGAGTCATCTTTAAATGAAAAATGTTATAGCAGATATTATCTAACTTAAAAATAAACAAAAAGTCATGGGAAGTCTTCTTGGATTCATAAAATAGAAAATACCTAAGTAAGCTTAGGACAATATAATAGGACAATATTTGGAAATCTGGAATCAGAAGGTTGTCCAAATTAAGTCTATAGCAATGCATATTACCAATTAACACAAATTAAGTTTTAATATATTTACAGTAGGAAATTAAAAATATCTTCATGGAACATGATCTTTAAGTAATATCCTAATGATGTTGTCATAAAAGAAAAATCTTAATACTGGTTTTGTGGTCCAGGTTCACAAATTATATTATAATCTTAGTTGTATATATTAGTATTTCTCTTATACTTGAGGACAAACACAAAAGACAAAGTTAAAGGAAACTTAAGGAGCTACTTTTGTGTAAAAATATTCTTGTGGGTAGTTTTTTTTCCTATTTGATCCAGTAATTGAGACAGTTTGATTGAGTATCAGGGATTTTGAATGCTTTTCATACCTTTTCAGTCTTCACTTGCTGACTTACAGTGTTGTTTAGGAATGTATTTGAATGCGGCTATAAATTGTGACGGGAAGACACCGAGTTTCTCTCTTGGGAAACATGGCATTCTTTGACATCTGGCTCCTCTCACTCATCCACATGTGTTTCTTTCCAGCATGTATAGGGAATACTATGGATTAAAGTGTTGCGACTCACTTGTGAAGACAATCATCTATGTGAGATTTACTGAAATGTTTTTCCCAGCTGGTTGGATTTAAAGGATAATTGTAATGTTATGTCGCTTGAGATATGGCATTCAGTGGGAAGTATTAGAGTATGCATGATTTAGGGTTAAAGTTCAGGGTGCATGTTGGCTTTAGGGTGTTGATTTGGGTTTAGAACAGGTGTTGGTTCTAATTTTAGGCCTTGGTTAGATCAGGTTCAACGCCAAGGTTAAGTCAGGAGACAGGTGGGGGGGGGGGGTATTTGGCTGAACAAGGTTTGCGGTTTAGGTTATAGGCCCGTGTTTAGGGTGTCAGCATGGTCCTCTGGTGGGTTCTGCGTACCTCAGATCCTTAACCACATCTTAGCCCCAAAATGTCTCAGCTGGAAGACATTGAGAAATGACATCATGAGTGGCTCCCCACCCTTTTAGTCACACAAACAGGGACTGTCAGAAATATCCCCTCCCACCTCCTTCCTGTCTAATGAATGGCTTGTTTTAAGATATGTTTTAAGAAGGTCAGTTTGAGTTTTTCCACCACCACACACCATCTGACCAGACCTGTCCTACAGACACAGACTCACTGTCGCAGTCTCTTTAGTTTCCCCTTTGCTTCATTTTTTTAAAATGTCAGCAGATGATACTAAAAGATGAACTGAAATGTTTTTAACATCAAACAAACTTTTTTATGAACGTTTGAATAATAGTACCTTTGAGTAATGTTTACATGCTGTGTCAAAACTTCTAGTGTTTCTTAGGAAGGGCACGTCCAGTGCTGAATGATGTATTTATATTCAGATGGCAATGTTACAGTATTCTCCCAAACCCCCAAATAACATCCTAGTTCCATCCTGTTCTTTTGATGTACTTCGTGAAATCTGTTTTAATTATTATAAACAGAACTGAGGAAATGGGTTGTGGGCTGAACTTGAGAGAGGACATAGAGTCTTATTAACATTGTCCTCTGCATAATTAAAACATTCAGCTCCAAACAAGTAAAGGCTCTTTGTGTGTGTGTGTGTGTGTGTGTTTAGTTATACTTGTGAGGACCAATTTCTGAGAAGCAACCAGCTCTGTGAGGACATTTCTTTTTGTGAGGACATTTTGGGTGGTCCTCAAAAGGGAAATAAATTATTAAAAATGCGAAATTAAGTTTATCTAAAAATTTAAAAATGCAAAAATGTGATGGGTAGGTTTAGGGGTAGAGTTGGTGTAGGGCGATAAAAAGTACTGTTAGGTCTGTGTAAAAACAATAGAAGTCGATCAAAGTCCTCACAAATATAGCAAAACAAACTTGTGTGTGTGTTTGTGTGTGAAAGTTTATAACAATCACACTTAGAACAGGATACACACAGTTACATATAAAAAACAGTTATGTCAAATGAAATAAACAATGATTAATCTCTTTTTGTCTCTTCCCCACGCAGGTCTGTGTGTGTGAGTCTTTGTATCTCTGCGATGTTCTCCTGCCACTCTCTCCTTCTGCTGCTCAATGTCTGCAGCCTGACTGCTCCCTCATTGGCTCTGCCCTTTGAGCAGAGAGGATTCTGGGACTTTAATATGGATGGAGAAGTGGGAGATCTAACGACGGTAATGATGAGAGATGAAGAGGGTTCAGCTATGGAGGAACTGCCGCCGGATGTGTCATTATGTCCATTTGGCTGCCAATGTCAGCTCAGTGTGGTACAATGCTCAGACCTGAGTAAGTATCTATCTATCTATCTAGCTATCTGTGTATAACAGTAATGACAGTGAAATGACATTGTTAGGATCGCTTTGAGAATGATTTTCCCAGCTGATGGACGATACTAACTTTGACAGCCAATCAGAACACTTCAACATTTAAAGTGGCAGATGACAAACCAGCATCACAGGGTTATAATAAAAGGAAGGATATTGCATTGCATATATGCATTGTTGTGGGCACTAATGTAGTCAGTTGTACAGTTATCTTATACAAAATATAATTTTGTACTTTGGTGTGAATGGGATAATAATCTTTACACATAACTGTGCAACAAATCATCAAATCTTTAAATTGTTTCAATTCAATTACAGTACAAGCATAGAGACTGTTTGACAGCTCTCCTCCAAACAGACAAAAACATTATGTTTATGAACATGTCTGTTTGTTGTAGTTTAGCCTCTAAGAAAACTCAGGCTTGAATGGGTAACAAATTAAAAATGCCTGTGTAATTTTCCATTGAGCTGTAAGAGTGGTTCTGTGTTGTTTTTCTGACACACCACAGGATGTTTTACAGGAAGACAGTGTGAGAGAAATAGACAGGAAAAGTTAAAAGGAATGTGAGAGGGAGAAAGAGAAGTGATGAAGATTTGGAGGATTTTGATGAGTGTTTGTTTATTTCAGAAGAACGGAAATAGTCCTGGGTTATGTCTTGTCAGCTGTACATCTCCAAAAGTGGTAATTTAGGTCTAAAATTTAGTTGTTGTTTTTTTTTACAGGGGCCACTTCATTTTACTGTGATTGCTTTTAGAAGGTCTTGTTTTCTTTTCCACGGATAGTAAATAACAGACCTACAGTCAAAGAGGAAACTGTTAACTGAACTTATTGGTTAAACCATTTACTCTCACCTTGTAAGAGCTTTTTTTGTCATTCAAATGAATGTTATGTTTTTCAGAGATCACTCAGTTTGCAAATTTGAATACTTAAACTGCAGACAGAGAAATATGTACAAGAATTGTAAAAACACAAAACAAACAAACACTCATGAAGCAGTGGTGGAGCTTGACATTTTAGTATGTGGGAAAGTGAGAAGGCTTGGGAAAGATGCAGGCTCCAGAATTTAGAATAAAACTTTAGGTTTCTGACAAAGTTTTGCGAGTTTGTGTATTTTTTTCTGCATGGCACTAACAGCATCCATTGAAGCTCCGCTGTAACTCTATAGTCATACTTACGGATAAACAAGCTCTTTCATTTTCCCGGCAAGTTTGCTTAAGTTATGATCCTCATAGAACATTTACAGCCATTGAACTGACAGAAGCAACAAGAACTTCGGAATGTGGAGTTATTATTATTTTAATTATATGTATTCCTTTTTAGTTTGTGTGTGTCTATGTTTGCATATGTGCATGAATGCTCTATGCCATGTGTTTTGGTCTTTGCAAGCGTTTTTGTTTTCGCAAAATGTCACTGCATCTTTGTTTATGCTTGTGGATTTGATATAAAAATCGAAAAATACAGCCTTTGCTTTAGGTGGTTCTTTCTATGCTTCCCACTGTGAAGAAGGTTTGCTTGTAATACATTGATCCGTCCACCGCACTCTTATATTTTCTATCATATCTGGAAGTTATTCTGCTATGTAGGCTGCAATTGAATTGATGGTGATGCTTATTCATAACAGATGTTCATAATTGTGTATATATTTAGGTGGTTATGTGCCTTCATCATAAAATATGTTCCTGCTAGGGGGTGTAGATGTGTGCAGAGCTGTGGTTGGGGTCTGCAATGTGCTGCGCTCTGGGGTTTGGCATTGTGTTTGTCAGCGGTCGACTGGTTAAAATCACTGAGCACTTGTTAGTTTGAGTGGCAGGTGGGCAGATGGATTGGACGAGCTATTGTAAAAGGAAAACAGGAAAGACTTCAGCTTTTAGTATCTTAGCTTAAAATGGCTTGAACTTTTGATCATTTCTTTTGTTTCGTGTACAAGAACCTCATAAATGATTACAATTCTTAGAAATGAAGTTTTAAACTAATGTTTAATACTCATACACAATATTCTACTATTGTCATGCAGTATTTTATCCCCCTTAGACCCAAAAAACAGTTCTGTTGGTTAATCAAATTGTTAAGGAGTGCTCAATTCAGTGCTTGATTATAAATTCTATTATACTGGGGGACGTTGAATGCTTGAATCTCATTGGCTCTCTCTCTCTCTCTCTCTCTCTCTCTCTCACACACACACACACACACACTCATAACTTCATTAGTCTGCTATCAAAGGCTCAAGCCTCCATTACTAGGTCTAAACTGCTGTTTTGGAATTAACAACAAATTTAGCTTTTTTTAAGAAATAGAAAGTTCACAATGGCAGAATTTATTTGACATGCTGTAAAAATCTTTTTGACATTAAACATGTCTTAACATACCAGTCACTTCTGATTAAATGCATCCATGTTGAATAAAAGTATTAATTTTTCTCTTAAAAAATGCACTAGAAACATTCTGTTTTCCATGTTCTACACATAATATCACAGCATGCTTATAGAAAGTTTGCGGCACTTGGCATTAACATTTGTGTTCAGTGTATATTGCGAATAAAAATAGCTACAGGTTCACTTGACATTTGCAAAAATGTAAATTCCAAACAAAAAATGCAAAGCTAATATGATGAGGCAATTCCCTAGGTCTGTATAAGGAGCATATTAAACACTAGAACACACAGAAACACAAAAGTATTTTCTGTGAGTTGATTAAGGTATCCAGAAGTTGTTTTGTCACTAAAGAAAAACAAGTCAAAATGATTTTCTCTGGTAATTGACAGCAGGCCGCTAATGCTGTCTCTAGAGATTGCGTTTTTATTATTTAATCCAAAATATATCAATATATTTCTTTGATAAGCTTGATATCCCAGTGATTTCACTTTTCGCTCCTGCTGGGAGCTAGACGGCTTGGCAGTTGTGGTGCTCAAGAACATTATAAATGGCTGGAAGGCAACAGAGGTTGAACCCAGCCTAGTATAAATTATTGGGCTCTGCTGGAAATCATCATGAATCATTGGCCTGATTTAGAATCTTGGACACTTTACTAATAAAACAGACACAATGCTGGATTTGTGCTTTGATGTGGTTCTGCTGGAGTTTACATATAGTTTTGTGATGTGGTCCATGTGTGGCAAAAGAACCCAAATGATTTTTAAAGTGCACATTTAAAGAGCTGGCAGAACATCCTTAGGTCACTCGCCTCTGATATAAAGATAAACTAATGCAAAGCTGACACAGAATTCCAAATTCCAAATAAGCACTCATTTGGCCACAATAACTAGTTTATATCTACTGTAACTAAATATCTTGTCAAAGACATGCTGTAATTGTTAAGATCTTCAATTGTATTCACTATTTAATTTTGTTATTTTGATGTTGAAATAGAAGCCCTGTCATGGGAAAATCCAGAACAGATGGCGAGCTAATGGCCTCTCTGCAGACATTTGTATACAGATCTGTATATTCTCTATATCCTACAAGCTTTAAATAAGCTGTAAACATTTTGTCTTCATGTTTAGGTTTGATTGTAGTGCCCAAGGAAATTCCCAGAGACACCAAACTACTAGACCTGCAGAACAACCGCATCACAGAACTGAAGGAGAATGACTTTAAAGGACTTACAAACCTCTATGTAAGACACTGATGGTGATTAAAGAAATGAGAACTAGAGAGGGTGAAGGTCACTCAATAAGTTATGCTCTTGAAGGGATAGTTCATCCAAAAATTACAATTCTGTCATTAAATACTCCCACTTATATATACAAACCCACAAGACCTTCGTTCATCTTTAGAACAGATATATTTTTGATGAAATCCAATGAAATCATTCTGACTCTGCATAGCCAGTAACACAATTAACCACTAATTAGTCACATGGACTGTTTTAATGATGTCCTTACCTTTCTGAGTGTTGAACGTGGAAGTTCCCTTACTGTCTATGCAGGGTCAAAAATATCTTAATTTGTTCTCCGAACATGAAAGAAGGTCTAATGGGTATATTAATGACAGATTTTTCATTTTTGGTTGAACTAATCCATTAGTAATGGGATAAGTGAGGAAAATAAATTTAGATGAGGCTGAATGTAAAATGCAGTTCATAATATTGTAAATTTATGGATGGTTTCTTGTGCTGTTCACTGATGTGTGCCAGTCTCACAGCTTGATTTTTTTTTTCTTTTATTCGCCGTTGGTTGATGCAGCCCATCAAGCTCCATATTAGCTAAATATGTCGCTGTTCACTTTGCTGTAGACTCAGATGTACATTTAGATTGATTATTTACATTTTAACATTAATATTTAAGATTTTTATTTTATATATTTTACGTAATAAACAACGAGACAAGCATGTTTTGGCTAACTCTTGAAAAATTGGTCTGTCGTTTGTAGCACGCGTTACGTTTGGCACTCTGCGAAACAGCCTGACAGGATGTTCAAACAGTTCAAGTCTCTGAAGAAGAATGCTCCTGTAGTTGGGGAAACACACGCCAGTGCCAAACTGAATGTTTTAGTTCCCTTCTTAGAACTCATATTATCCCCAATATTTATCCCTAATATTTACTCAGCCTCTCTCACCAAACACAATATTTGACATGGCCTGTAAAAGAAGGAGGATAAAAAAAAAGAACAAGACATTAAGTTATAACATCATTTATAAGTCATTTGATTTTGTGTACATTTTTAATGCTCATGCTCAAGCTATTATTAATCATGTCTCCATGACTTTGCTAACGTCTTCCTGTCTCCCACCAGGCTCTGTCACTGGTCAACAACAAGATCTCCAAAGTCCACCCGCGAACCTTCACACCCCTCCTACACTTAAAAAAGCTTTATTTTTCCCATAACCTCCTGACAGTGGTACCCAAGAACCTTCCCCCATCCCTGGTGGAGCTGCGCATTCATGACAACCGTATTAAGAAGGTTGCAGAAGGAACGTTCTCTGGTCTGGGCAGCATGAACTGCATTGGTTTGTATGCACGCTCGCCATTATGTGGTATAGAGGTTACAGTCTGACCAAACCATTTCCTTTTTTAGATGGAGCCTGCTGGTTTTTGTGATGGGATATTCTGTCTGATGTTGAATGCTTCTTATAGAGATGGGCGGAAACCCTATTCAGAACAGCGGCTTTGAGCCTGGTGCTTTTAAAGGCCTGAAACTCAACTACCTGCGCATCTCTGAGTCCAAACTCTCTGGAATACCAAAAGGTGATTCTTTGGAATAATCCTAAAAGTCATTAAAGAGTGAACATTTTTCTCCTATTTATTTTCACAAAGAACATTTGGATAATTAATCACTTGAATGAGCTTTAGGAACATCTTTGGACATAAATCACAATTTGCATGAGTTTTAATGTAATGTTAAAGAGTTGAGATGTGGAGCTAATTCCAGTTATATAATGATGAATATTCCTCTCCACCCAGACCTCCCTGACAGTCTTCATGAGCTCCACTTGGACAATAACCAGATCCAGGCCATTGAACTAGAGGACCTGAGCCGCTATAAACACCTGTACAGGTGAAGCCACTCATGATTCTCCTTCACTCCAATACACAACATGCCTTTCCCAACCTTTGGGCTCTCTATAAAGCAACAGCGCCACCTGGTGTATGACATTTTAATAATGTGGGGGAAAATCTATCATTCTGTGAAATCTCTTTATTTTTTCTGAAAACAGCTACAGTTATTTCACTCAGAGTCAAGGATTATCGTTTAAATGTCACAAAAATCACAACTGGCAGTTTAATTGTGTAATTTGTGTTGTTAACTAAAAGTGCTGTGCTGACAAAAGCTTGCAATGAAACAATATTTTTTTAAAATATATTAAGAAACTAAAAACAAATTACACCACAGAGAAGGTGTTTTGTTGTTGTTCTTTTCTTCTTCTATTTTGCATTTTTAGTCAATTCTAGATGGTCTGACTTTATAGAGTTGATACATGGACTTTGACTTGGACTCGGACTGGAATTATGAATGAATTCGGACACACTTGGGCAAACTTGAACTCGAAATTGACACAATGCTCTGACATATTGGACAAATTCAAATCCAAATCATGTGTAACATAAACGATAAAAAATAAGTAACAACATAAAACAAGGCATTATTAACAAGACATAAACCTCTCCCACCAAAACCTGGTTGCTTAATGTCTTGAATTCGACTCAAACTTGAAAAAGTGGACTCTGATCAAATACTGATAACTAGAAAGAGTGGGATTGTCTGATGTAACACAATGTAGCATGGAATACAACCTAACACTATTTGATGATGACTGCTCTGAAATCACAATAATAAACCAGCGTTCAGCAGTCAAAATTAGCCTATGTTTTACTAATTTACTTATTGCATGCTGTTTTATAATATACTACAATACCGAGGTGCAGATAATTGCCACTATTTGCAATAAGTAGTAAGTAGCAGAAATAGAATTTATAGCTATTTGCACTTAGTGTAAATAGCATATCACTTAGCTGCTACCTATTAAAAATTGTCCTGGCACCTGCAAGCCTTTCAACAGGGATAAGCAGGTGTTTGTTGTCAACAGTTCAGAAGATGTAAATCAGAAGTAATTTACAGAAGATGTAAATCTAAATCAAATTACTATCTTAATGCAACTTCTGATAATTTTAATAATCCTTCTAAATTCTGGAAAACAATTAAAGTATTGCAGAATAAAAAGATTTCAGACTTTCCTCAGAAATTGATTATTGGAAATGAAACCATCATAGATAAAACTGACATTTTAAATGCTTTTAATGTACACTTTGAGAAGGCAGGTCATCTATTTGACCAGCGATTTCCATCAATTTCAAGGGATGTTTCAACACATTTATTGCCACCTACAACATTTTCTATCTCTGATTTATCATTTGAATTCGAAGTCCTACAAGTTCAAGATGTTATGAAATTACTTAATTCTATAGACCCTAAAAAGGCGCCTGGACCTGATGGACTGGACCCCTTTTTGTTAAAGGTGGCTGCACCGGTTATAGCTGA
>JAUMHE010000080.1:8176641-8203431 GCA_032359235.1 Enteromius mattozi | reverse complement strand
CGGACCCTGTCTTGACTAGGTCTCACTTGTAAAAGAGGTTTAAACCTCAATGTGACTTTCCTAGTTAAATAAAGGTTTAAAAAAAAAAAAAAAAAAGTGAAATAAAGTGCGCATATCTATAATAAAATGTCCCTCACATGACTGGGGTGAATAAAGGCCTACCGTTGCGAATCCATGCATTTTGTAAGAGAAATATCCATATTTCAAATGAAATAAACACTGTCATACATGCAAGCAGTCCCAGCGGATGACTTAAGACGTTGGTGTTGCATGATTAGTGACGAGCGCGGAGAGAAAACAAAATGCTGGTTACAAGTTAGAAGCACAAAACAAGGATTTGCAAACAGAAATATTGGAGGATTTTGATATAAGCCAAGAAGAAACTGGTTTTCCTGTGCTCCTGTATTTCTCAGAGGTGCGCATCTATGTCTTCCGTATACCACAGTCAGTGGAAGTGGATTTATTTATTTTATATATATATATATATATATATATATATATATATATATATAAAACAACATTAAAAAGTGTCTGCTAAATGATTAAATGTAAATGTAAATATAAATGTAAAACAAATAATTCTCAAATGGTCAATCCAAATGACATCAATCTAAATTTGGAACTAAAAGATTGTATGCCATGAATTTGGCAAACTTTGGCAAATCCAGTGACTTGTTCTCCTCTGTGGGCCATCTGACGGTGCTGAATCATAGATGCCCTAGAGATGCCTGAGTGATAGCAGATACAAATTTACAGCTAAATGTACCCACAATTTCTCATTTCATCGTCAGCAAGTACTGCAGCTGTTTCGAATCTTGTTGAATATTATTGGTATTATTTATTTATTATTGTATTTCATACACAATTTGTACGTTACAGTATATGGGATAAAAACATTAATGAATTTAAATAAAACAACAAACACTAAAGCAAACTTAACTGTTATTAAAAACCAAAATAATAGTGAAATAGTAACTTTTTACCAAATCTTTTTTTGCAGAAAAAACCCTGCATGTGCTGGATTTTTATAGTGCAGCTTGTCCTGCGGGGCTGCAGTTGACCCAGTGCCTGTTCGCAGTGTTTCCAGTCTATTGTGTTTCCACCTCACTAGATGCCTGTCACAATGTGTGCAGCCCATCTATTGTCTGTTGCTTATTCATTGTTGTGCTTGTGCTTGCTTGCCAGATTGGGTCTGGGTTTCAACCACATCCGGATGATTGAGAACGGCAGCCTATCATACGTCCCTAATCTCAGAGAGCTGCATCTGGAAAACAACCGGCTGACCCGCGTCCCCATGGGTCTGCCAGAAATGAAGTACCTGCAGGTGCGAGATATCAAACATGAAATAAACGTGTCCCATTCACACATGTGCGATCATTGATTTTTTCTTTCTTTTTTCAGGTGGTCTATCTTCATTCCAACAACATAAGTCGAGTGGATGTTAATGCATTCTGCCCTCGGGGTTTCGGCATGAAGAGGAGCTTCTATAATGGCATTAGCCTCTATGGCAACCCGGTTAACTACTGGGAGGTACAGCCTGCCACCTTCCGCTGCGTTGGAGACCGACTGGCCATTCAGTTCGGAAACTATAAGAAGTAGAGAATGGATGAAAAGAGGAATTTGAGGACAAATAACAATGCTGGAATTGAAACAGAACAGAAAAAACTTGGAGAAAGTGGGCCAAAATGGTGTCAACAAACAGTATTTGCAAATAATTTTTATTATGTATCTTTGGGTGTATTTGTTAATGAAGTCTAAAGGTTCACACCAAGTATGTTAACTATACTGATAGAGACAGCACAGTCTGCACCGCAACTATAACAATACCTTTTGTTTAAATAACTATCAGGCGGATTTTATTCAGCTGATGAATGATAAAAACATGACAGCCAAACAGAATCCACATTTTAAAGAGCTGGAGCATTTAAAGGGGCCAACGACAAAACTGCTGCATGCTTATATTGAACAGAACATTACCATCTGTTGGTGTGAATGCTAATATAAATATCGTTATCTTTATAGTTATCATTCTTGGTGAGAACAGGCCTGAAAGAGAAAAGGAAGGAGCAATAAAAACAAGTAATGGAAACTTCAAAAAGAAACTTAAACTGGCTCAAAACCATGTTTTACAGTAAAGTCTTAACATTATCAGTTCACTTTTTAAGGGCTCTTTGTTTGCTTGACACTTTTTAAATATTATTATTGATATGTACTTTTATATTGTTATTATTTTATATTTTCTTGTTTTTTAACAGTGGAGTTTGAAAGGGATGTTAAAATAGGAAGGTTAAATCTAGATGTTAAATCATGGTGCTTATAATAAGTGTATCTGTGTTGTTTGTAAAAAATTGTAGCTTGCTTTTTTTTCTCCTTTTTTGCCTTGCTTCCTTGCTTCAGGGGTCTTATTGTTGTGGGAGTACTTTAGGGCAATGGATACAGATTTCAAATGCCTCATGTTTTTACCCAGCCCTTTTGGGTTGGAGGCTGATTCAGAAAAGGATTGTAATGCTATGTTGTTTTGCACAGTTTCTTTATGAATTTCGAATCTTTTCTTTGTAGTGTATTGTTTTTCTCATGTTTTATTTGGCAGTGATCCTGCATGCATTTAGACTAGCGTGCCACGCACTACTGCATGTTCCAATAAAATATGTCTTCAGGAGAAGAAGTGGCGTACCATCGTGGTTTGAAAGCTGTGACTAATAAAACTTGAGTTAAGACGAGTTTGATGAGTTCAGTGAAATAAAACATTTGCATTGCTCTTCTTGTTAAACAAGAATGCCTCCTGTTTTCTCAGTATTACTGCATTAATAGCATTATCAAGCACACTATCAGGGACTCTACTTGTTGCAAACAATGTCAGAGAAATTCCACATTTCATACATGATAAAAATAAAACATTGTGGGAGATGTATTCATGTATCTGGGTACTTGTGGGATTGGGTTAGACTATAATATGGACAAAAGTATTGGAACAGTCTCCATTGAAATTTGCAGTACAGTTCATGATATTTCATCCCTGCTAGATATTACATATCACCAATGGCAAGCACTGGATGAAGTGGTGAAAGAGACTGGCACATGAACTCTGAAGCAGTGGAAACCTGTTCTGTGAGACACATGCTTCTCTGTTTGACAGTTTAGATTTGCCTGATGCCAGAAGTCTTACTTGCTTGACTGCACTGTGTCAGTGGTATGGGGTTGTTATTTCCAGTGAAGGAAATGCTTTAATGCTTCAGCATGCTAAAACATTTTTGACAATGCTATGCTTCCAACTTTGTGGGAACAGTTTGGGAAAAGCCTGTTTCTATTCCAGGATGACTGTGCCCCAGTGCACAAAGCAAGGTCTGTAAAGACTGTTGGATGAGTTTTAAAGGTAGGTCTAGTATTCTTTGTTGATTAGGTTATAAATATATATATATATATATATATATTGGATCCAAAGTCCAAATGACTGTTTTCGTACTAAGCAGATATTTTTAGCAATTAAAGTAACTTGAAGTGTGAAAGAACTACCCTAGTCTATTAAAGAGGTTATGAAAAATTGTCAAGAATATTTATTTGTAAATTGACTCGTAACAGTTGAATCACTGCACAGTAAAGTGGTTTGTTTTGTTGAACACAAACAATTCCACAGACGTCATAATTCGCGTTATAAAATCAATATAATTCTCAATCAAAATAATGACGACATTGCAACCACTTAGATATAATCCACATGATTACACATCGCGTCCCTTTTTCATCAATTTAATTTCGCTTTATAAGCCTGTATCGTCATCACAAGATTATCTGGCGAATGAAACCCGCCTCTAGCATTAAACCTGTCGTGTGTTCTGTCACTAGAAGGCAGCACTGGTATTTAAACACAGGTATTTTAGGGCTTTTATTGTAACAGCGTCAAAAAATGACCGTCGATAGCGCGTCACCGCATCAAACATGTCTGTCAGTGGGTCTCTGCCTTGAGCGTCTGACGCGCTCAGGAAGCGTTCCGCGACGCGCTCAATGCGACTGCGGATCTCTTTCATGCGCCATAGAGGAATTATTATCCACAATCGAGTGAGTAATATTAAATAAAGGCCTAGCTATCGATTGCTGCTGGAGCCTGATTTGAAGCGTCGCTGTGGACCGGGTGAGTCAGAGGAAACGCTTCACCTGGAATGTTTATTATCCGTTGTATTGACAGTAATATCGCAATAATTGCTCATTGCCTGTCGTCGCTGCATGTATGTTGCTTAATAAATGCATTTCAGGTTTATAGCAGTGCAAAATATGAGCCGGTTTGTAAGCAGGAGGTCTTGTTAATCAGTCCAGAACTATCCGTCTCCTCAAGGTGCACGATGTTTTGTGATGGACAGGAGGAGGAGGACAGTGCTCTCTCAACCCTGTGTTTATGACCAGTCAGCACAGGTAGCCTACACATGGAATATCAGTCTGTTATTCATAAAAGGCTCATTCCTGTTGTGCAGCACATTTTCATATCAACATGTCTTAATATAGTTGCATACTGTACTTGCAGGTTTTAAACAATAATAGTTATAATATATATCCAAAAATAATTTATTAAGAAATATTCCAAGTTCAATTAATAGCAGACACAGCAGACATAAACAATTAGCTGTGGATTGAATTAATTCTATGGTGTTTCTGTGGTATTAGATGGTTTAGATTCTGTGGTATTAGATTAAATGGATAAGTCACACTGGTTTATTTATAGCAATATACTAAATGGGTATGCTAAAATCATTAGGATATTAGGAAAAGATCATGTTCAATGAACATAATATTTTCTACATTTTATTAATCATTTATCTATCATTTATCAAAATTGTAAATAATATATAATATATAATTACATCAGTGTAAAGCTTATTTATTCAGATGATATATAAATCTATATAAATCTTTTATATTTATATATAATATAAAAATTATAAGTGGTTTTGTGGTCCAGGGTCACATATGATAATATTGGATTTTTAGAAGATTGTTAAAAATATCTTCAATTTGACAATCTCACATACAGTAAGCCACAATCCTTCTCTGAATGATGTATTTTTATCCTGTTTTCCAGTTATTACCCTCTTTTTAATTAATTAGGCTAATGAATTAATTTTGTATTATAATTTAAGTATTTTTGTAATAATTTTTTGTTTGTAATCAAGCATACATAACATGTATTATTATATTTTTCAAAGAACTGTACTGTGTAACAGGAGTGACCCAAAAAGTGTGTGGTCTTTGCTGATTTCATCTGAGATCTGGCATTGATCCCGGTCACACTGGCACTTTAAAGTTCTCCTTTGTAGTTAGATGTGATGGATCTGCCACTATTGATTTTTGTGTTCCTCTGTTTTTCCAGTGACTCCCACGCATGCCATAGATGCCCTTCCCTTAGCTCGCTGAGCTAACTTTATTTCTCCTCATCACCCCTGTTATCCTTTCACTCTTCCCTCTCTCATGCCTCTTGCTCTGTCTTCACTCTGTCTCTCTTCTCTTATCTGTCCCTTGTCCGCCCCCTTTGACTTTCCCATCCTCCCTTCCTCTGTCACTCCTGCTCTGTGTTGGATGTCATAATGGTGTGCTGCGGTCGAGCACTGGACTCCCCCTGCACTCTGGCTCTGTTGGTGGGCTTCCAGTTTGCGTTTGTCCTCTACTTCTCCCTGGGAGGCTTTCGTGGCCTAGTGTCTGTATTGGTTCATTCAACTGAGCCTGAGATCGACTACTCTCGACCGCATGACGTCTACACAAACCTCACCTCTCTGCTGCTCCACCATCCAGGACCCAGTGGACCAGAACAGCAGCTCAGGGAGTGTATACTGCCCTCTCCACTGCTGGGTAGATATAAATCCACTCTGAAGTGTTTAAGACATTGATCAGGCATTGGATTTGTTTGTTTACTATGTCTTATTGCTGTTATAAATAAAACAAAGACGCTGTATTGAGTTTAGTCAACCCAATAAATGAAGAATCATTTACACAAACGTTTATCTTTCCATACCTGTGTAACTTTTATCTTTTGTGGACCACAGAAAGATATTTTCAAGAATCCACTGGTTGCTGTTTTTCATGCAGTTACAATGACTGCAGATTGGCACTTTCAAGCTTAAAAAAGGCATAAAAGCATCCTTAATATGTCATAATTTTCTATAACATATGCTGAATTCCATGCCTTCTGGAATTATTTATTTTGCATTTTATGGATATGAATATGAATAAAAAATAAAATACACAGAAACTAAAACTTCTAAAAGCTAAAATCAGTCATTTTAAATGCTACAAATAAATTTAAGCATCACAATATTATAATGTACAGTATGAGAAACCGATAATCATCTTAAGATATGTTAAAGATTATGGCGGACCTGGTGCGACACATAAAAATAAAATGAAGGATTAAGATATCAATTAAAGAAATTTTAAATGTAAATTAATTTATAATTTAAAAATGTGTTTAAATATATTTAAATATAAATGTGTTTAAAAATATTTGTTTTTAATTAATGAATTAAGTAGTTTTAAAATATCTGTTAATTTACCACTAAATAAAAAAAGTCATTTATTTCCTTTTTTTATTGTTTAATTTTAACTGTCACTAAGGCCTCCATTAGGATTGCTTTTAACAGTGATATTAAGTTAATAATATGTAAAAGTTGAAATAACTCATATTTTTAAGTGAGCCTTAAATGGCAGCAAATGTAATCTAAATGTAAACATTAGCATGAAGAATTAAATATCCAATGTAAAAATAATTATAAAAATAATCTTCGCAGTAACTGATATGCACAATATATTGTCCTTTTGTGTTTCAGAAAAGAAATCATACTGCTTTGGACTAACAGTGATTAAATAATGACATAATTTACATTTGTAGAGATAGTTTTATTTAATTTGGTGTTTTTTTTTTTTTTTAACAACAAGTGTATGTGTGCTTTCCTCCTGCTGTCTGCCAGTGGGTCCTGTTTCTGTCCACCTTTCCTCACCCCCCTCCCTGGAGAAGATAAAAGAGAAGAACCCCTTGGTGACCTTAGGGGGTCATTACCGCCCACCAGACTGTGAGCCACGACACCACACAGCCATCGTGGTCCCCTACCGGAACCGCCAGACCCACCTCCGCGCACTCCTCTACCATCTGCATCCCTTTTTGCAGCGGCAGCAGGTCCACTATGGCATTTACATTGTGCACCAGGTCTCTTGTTCACTGTTACGCTGACTTGTCACATCTATTGTATGGGGAAAAAAATCCTAGCAGTAATTAAAGGAAATAGATGGGACAAAGGGTAAACATAGCTCATAGTTTATTGTCAAGCTATATTAGTGTTCTATTCTCATCGAAGAATGCATTTGTGTACACTTGATTTGCTCATAGTCTGTGTTATCAGTCAGGAAACTCCACGTTTAACCGAGCCAAGTTGTTGAATGTTGGAGTGCGGGAGGCGCTGAAAGAGGAGGACTGGAGCTGTATTTTCTTGCATGATGTCGACCTGCTGCCTGAGAATGACCACAACACTTACACCTGCCACCCCCAGCACCCTACACACCTCTCCATAGCTATGGACAAGTTCAGATACAGGTACCCACTATCACAGGATTGAATGTTTTACTAAAGCTTTTCTCTAATTGTATCTTAATGAACAGGGGTAAAACCTAATGACATTTCTGAATGCATTTCATGTTCAATCAGAGCACACCTAGCTTTTTAAGAATGATGAGTTTTGTATAAATCACCTCGTTTCAGGAGGCGGGGCTTGGAGGAGAAACAATAATGTACAGTATGTGGAAAATAATGTGTTTTTTGAAACTTAAACCACATAAACGCATTGGTAATAAACCAATTTCTTTACATTACATTAATTTATTTAAAAAAAACGATCCCAAATCTTTGGATGGTAGTAAAAGTTAAATAATTTTAAATAATTTGGTGGTAAATTTTTTAAAATTCTACACACTTTAATTCAAAACAGGCCATTTAAAAGGAAAAAGAAACTAAAAGAACTGCTCATCTAACAGCAGTTTTCTAGATCTTTTAAAACTTCTAGAAACAAAAAGTTAGTCTTCTTCACGCATGGTTAAATAGGGGATGTAGTTCATTCATTATTAGTGCTGACACAGGTATACACAGGAACTCATGGCTCTGGCCCTCAAAAAGTGACATCCAGGTCGGCACATCTCGGGTCACAGAGTCTGTATTTGTATTCTGTATTCTGCAGCCACAATGTCCACCTAGATATCAACATTCACTGAGAACAGAAAAATTGCAGAGAAAACAACCCATATATTCAGTCCACCAAGGCTGAGGACAACATCAGGACCTCTCTGTGATGAACCCGCTGAAGACTGTAAAGCATTCAGACACGACTCAGAGAGCTAGTCCTTGGGTAGAAATACAGAGAAAATTATGAAGAAAGATACATAGCTGCAGCTCATCTAGCTATCACTCAATATTTACTAAACAGTACTAAAGAATTTAGAACAGGTGTTAGGAGTACAAGGGATCTCTGGAGGGCAGGTTCAGCCAGCAATCACAGCTCTTTCTTCTTATTATTATTATTATTGAAAGCAGTGAATACCTTTATTCAGCAATGGATTAAATTGAGTAATAACATAATGTTACAAAAGAGTTAATTTCTGTTATCATTTCTGTTCTATTAAACTTTCTATTCATCATGTTTTTTTTTGGTATCATGTTAATGAAAATATGATCATGGTTTCATGTGTCAGGGTTTTCACAAATATTTAAGTAGCACAACATTGATAATGTGACCTGTGCATCAAATCAGCAAATTGGAATTATTTCTGAAGAATTCATACAAAAACATTCTTTTCAAATCTTTTCGACCCCCAGTTTTTGAACAGTTGTGTATATACAGTTTAACACACACATCAGTTGCTTTTACTGTCCTTTTTTCCGATTTTACTCAAAGATAATATACAAAAAAAATACAGTGATATACATATTATGTATGGTTGTCACATGATGTCATCATGTTGCGTGTTTAATTAAATTAAATTTAAAATAAACAAAAAAATGATAAATGCAGTTTTCTGCATTCTGCACTCATAGAAAAAATGTGCACATACTTTAGAAATATGAATGTGGAAGTGTTCTGAAAATAATTCCGGACAGAATTATGACAAAAATTTAAACAGCAGTTTTTGTTCATTTATAAGGGTTTCCTATCCATCTGTACAGATTGCTGTAATGCAGAGGTACAGACGAACGTTAAACTGCAGGGGAAGCTGTGACACTTCAGATGGAATGATTGATGAAGGGTAGTAGAGACAGATGACCTTATTTCTCTGTGCCTCACCAAATCACTCCTCTAACTCCTTCTCAGGCTTCCATACTCGCAGTACTTCGGAGGGGTGTCTGCTGTAACCCCAGAACAGTACCTCAAAATGAACGGCTTTCCTAACCAGTACTGGGGCTGGGGAGGAGAGGACGATGACATCGCAGCTCGGTGAGGATAGCAGGATTCGGTTTATAATGCATTTGCCTGGAATGTAGTAGAGATCAAAGTATGTCCAGCATGTATACATCAGAAATGCATCCCGTTAAGCATTTGTGTTGCATGTCTGTCATCTCTCCATCGCCATTTTGTTCTCATTTCACATTTGCATTGGTCTCTTGTCATTATTCTCATTTTCACTGCATCCGTCTATCCCTCATGCCCTCCCCCGCATAGCCACAGGAGGGACCAGTAAGTACATGCATGAATCACTAGATTGGACTCAAGGCTTCCAACTATATAGATGTCAGTACACTTCACTTATTACTGCCTTTTTATTCAATAACAAATTTAAGTAATTTTATTTCTGTGACAGAAGGAAACTTGCTGTTGAAGATTAAAAGTTGTTGAAGCCTTGAAACCAGAGTGAGTCAGGTGTAGTAGTGTTATTAGTAGTGTTAAGGATTTAAATTGCATTTTCTTCATGGTTAGTTCTCTCTTAAAGGGGTCATGAATTGCCTTAAGTCCACTTATAATGTTATCAAGATTTAGAAATAATAGCAAAGTTCCTTTAAGGCAAGAGTCATCGAAATTTATCCTGAAGGGCCAGTGTCCTGCAGAGTTTAGCTCCAACTTGCCTCAAAACACCTGCCAGGAGGTTTCAAGTATACCTAGTAAGACCTTGATTAGCTGCTTCAGGTCCAAGTGCAGCTCCTATCTTTTGAACGGGGAAACATCAAATTCTCCAAAAAATTAAATGTCATATTTGAAATCACCAATGAAACAACTGTATCATAAATGTTCTTTATTTTGCTTAAATAGCATAAAAATGCTTATTTTTCAGGATAGATCACCCAGAGTGTTGAGTGTTTCTATAGCAACCAGGACTTCTAACCAGGACTTCTATGAGTGACACGTCTTGGGTATTTTATAGTCTTTGGTAATAGTCTATTCTGTTCTGTTTTGACCCCCACCATCAGAACGCTCTGTTTAAATAGGTGTGATTCAAAAGTAAACGCCCACTGCAATGACTGGTTGAACAGTTGTGTAGACTTGACAGAGCATACTTCTCGTAGATGGATACTACTGTGATTTAGGTCAAAAATACATAAATACTCAGTGTATAGCAAATTATCTGAAATAACAGACAAAGCAATAGAAATAAAAAAGTTACTAACACTTCTGTGCTAGGACATTCCAATATAGTCAGTACATTGCGTTTCAGTCTTTCTAAAAATTCTGCATTGAATTGTGCCTTGTTTGTAAATGAATCCGCAATAAAAATTAAGTGAACAAAGGACCAAGTTGTTAGTGTTGCGGTCTTCATCAAATGAAGTTTATCGTTTGGTTTCTGCGCAGACCTGCGTTTTGCTGCTGTTGTTATACATACCATGTGCGAGAATTGTCAGTGATGTAGAAGCAGGTGTTGATCTTCTGCAGAGGTGATGTTTAGCCACACTTTTACATCATAAAGTGGTTCATTCTAAAACGTTTTGGCAGATTGTCTTCAAAATAAGCTGATTTTAGACTAATTATAAAGTTTTGAGTTCTGAAACTTACAGGATGTGTTTATAGTACAGTGACCTTGATGATGTCAAAAGATCAAGGGAATTTTGTTTTCTCCTTTCATGACCCCTTTAAGTGACATTGGCGTCAGGATTGAGCATAATGAGGAATCTACCGAATCTGTTTCTGATTTTCTTTTAGAGGAATGATGAGATCATTTTAAAAAGAAATGCATTTCAAAATTCTGGCAAAATGTTGTTACATAAACTTTTAAATGACTTTGCTTTTACTGTCTAAAAAAATAGCTAATTTGTTTGTGAATCAGACTACACTGGTTGACTAAATGTGTTTGATTCAGTAAATGATTCATAGTGAAATCATGTGGTTGAGACTAAAATAATTCCTATTTGAATAATTTGGTCAAAAATCAAAGGAATAGTTTTGATTCACTACAAACATTTGGCTTATAAGATTTATTCATTCTCAAAACCTATCTATATTTTTCACACTAGATTTAGTAGTAGTGCATGACACTGAATGACTCTCAAAATGTTTTAGTATACATTCATGACAATTAATGGAACCAAATGTAATTTTCTGCAATGTAATTTGCTTTTTTTTGAGTAAGAACTAAGTCCCTACCTCCTCAAAATTGTTGACACGGCAGCAACTCTGAGTCCACCACTGTTTTTTCTTTACTGTCTTGTTCTTTAATATGCCTACATGGTTTGATTTCACCCAGAGCGATTTTTCAGGGTATGGTACAGATCAAATCTACTGTAGTCCCAGACAAAAAGTATTTTTGGTGGAGATAATCCAGGACTCGGCTTTATGCGTTTTGGGAAAAATGACATTACATGTATTCTTGGAGAACATTTTGAAGGGCATATCAGCTCATGGTGATTTGTAAACCTGACTGTTGCATAATTAAGCATCAGTATCCTTTTCTGACTCAGATGACTCAGATGGCTCAACCAGAGGCAAGAACCCAAAGTTTTAAGTATTTAAAAGCTGGATTAGACTCCCCAACTTTAGATGAACCTTTTGAGGATTGTCAGTTGTGCTTAGAACCTTTTTACATAGAAATCCCAAACAACAGTAGTTTTTTTGTAGTTTTTTAGCAAGTTCACATCCATTTGGCCCACCTTGTGGACTCTGCTGGAAATAGTTTTCCTGCTGTGCTTTGTGCTGCTCTTTCTTTTGTCTCTGTCTGTTTGATAATTCATACCATCCTTCTTCAGGGTTTTTTTCCTTATATGTTACTATTTCTACTTGCCCTGTGGTTTTGTCTTTAGAGTCCGACTCTCTGGGATGAAGATAATGCGCCCCCCTTTGGCCATTGGGCATTATAAGATGATCAAACATAAAGGAGATCAGGGTAATGAGCAGAACCCGAGAAGGTGATGTCACATACCAACTACATTTTAAACTTTGCAACTAGGGTACAATCTTAAAAATAAAGGTTCCAAAAGAACCTAAAGAAATTCTTTAATTCTAAACATTTTTGTCCATGGTAAAAATTTCTATGGATGTTAAGTTTTTCATACAGAACGAAACCAATAAATAACCTTTATTTTTTTAGAGTGTATAAATAGATTTATTATTTAATCCATTTATTCTGTTTATTGAGTCAGTTCCTCTTGATGAATTTATTTTTGTAGATTTGACTTGCTGAAGCACACAAGGCTGAACTGGCACTCAGATGGACTGAACTCGTTGACTTATGAGCTCCTGTCCAAAAAGTTGGAACCACTGTACACAAATTTGTCTGTCAACATTGGGGATGATCCACACCGTCCCCCTGTGAAGGCTCCACCCCGGAAGTCAGGGCCTCAACCCGCTCCAACTAATAAAATAAAGACTAAAAAAGTGGGTGTGGTCATTAATCATAATGCCACAAAAGTGGAGCCCACCCACTTGAAGGCCAGTAATGAAAGTTCAAATGTTGTTCAGAAAGCTCCTTTGAACCAGGAAGTAGGATGATACTGATAATCATAAGTATCCACAGACAATTCACACAGGCTGAGTTATTAATGGATAGTGGAGGGAATACCAGATTGCTCTTTATTTTATATCGTGAACCATTGCTACTCTAGGCAAATAAGTTCATTCCACTGAAAGTCAACTGAAACTGTTCGACCGCCTCTGAATGTGGTCCAGCTGCTGATATGGTGATGTGCACAAGTCTGAAGATCTTGTTTTGCTGTAGGAGTCATATCAGAGCGGGCCGAGTTAGAAACGCTCTCGAAAGTGACCTATCAACGTACCTGTGCAAGTCCTGTGTGTTTTCGAGCCGACCTGCTGCCAGCTGCTGCTCTTCACCCCACTGTGTGGGTCTGTTTTTCTGTGCCTTTTCTTGCCCTTGAACCAGTCTCTTATCAACATGCCATGACTCAGTCGAAAGCATTATTACTGCACACCACTGTTATTGATACTACAGTTCCACGTTTATCTATTTTTCTCTTTTAATATCTAATCAGCACACACTGCTTTGTGATCTAGTGCTTGAGCAGACGTGTATCACTGTGGTCTATTTTTGGTCTTACTGTACAAACTTAGAAAGGTGTGATCTTTGATAGTGAGCACTGGTTTATTTTCTCTTTTAGCTGCTTAGATACCTATTAATAGTTTTATGATACAGTGTAAAAGAGCGTAATTATTTTAGGTATTGTGTGGTGCCTTTGTTGGATTCCACTTTGGTTGTAGACAATCATTGGGATAAGCATATAAAATGGCAAATTAATTTATGATTTTTACAGACTTCTATGATTTGAATTCAGGAATATGTTTCTGTTAAATGAAATAGATTTAATGGTTTAGGTTGAAGGTGTGATTTAGTCTAAGATATTAGATATTTTAAGATTTTTAAACAGGCTAATTTTATGGTTATATAGCAAGAATCATTTTTATTTGTTAGTCAGAAATATTGGTTGTATCACCATTATGGTACTTCTGTCTGTGTTAAACACAATCCTTGAATATAAGCTACATTTGAAAAACAAAGATATCAGTGACATATTTTTCTTTTGAAGTTATTTTAAAGTGGAAAATTGCAATTCACAATTATATTAGCAAGTCCACTGACATTTTTCACTCTCCCACAATGCAAACTACAGAACATTAAGAAACAAAATCATATAATTTGCTGTAAATGATAGTCTGAAGGTGCTCATTGAGAATTCACCCCATCATGTGAAATGGTGCATATCTCACTGTAAGTACAACATAATTTTAAATCTAGATATACATTTCAAAGAGGCTGTTTAAACTTATTCTGATTTTGATACTCAATTCTTAGTGTGTCAGACTCATAAGATCAAACAAAACATGGTGTTTTACGTCATGCTTTTGTATTAAAGCTACAAAAAGTAACTTTTTGTAAATAAGATAGTATACTGAGATGCATGAGGCAGAAAAATACATTTAATCCTAGCATATTTGCAAGAAAGTACATAGTTTTCTATCAGATACTGTATTTGGCATTAGTGTTAAATTACTTTAATGCCTCTAATATGAGAACATCATTACATCTGATACTGTTTTAGACGTGACACTCAAAAAAAAGTGGTACGATCTTAAAGCTTGTTTATTTTTTTTTCTCATGTCATTTTTGGTCAAATACTGTTGTTTTGAATGTGTTTTATTTTGGCTATGATGACTGTTGGTTATATAAACATACTTAAGAGACTCTGAAACTGCATTTTCACCTCTGTCTGAGTAACATTGAGGTTTGCCCAAGATATTACTACTGATCAGTTATCTTGTGAATAAACACATTGACAACATTGTACCATTGTGATGCGACCATGCAGCTGTTTATTGTATGTTTATCAACAGGGAGTGGAAAAATGTTTTAACAAGGACCTTAATCGTTAGGACCCATGACTGACTTAAAGGGATAGTTGACACAAAAATGTCATCAATTACTCTCATGTCACTCCAAACCTGCATGATTTTTCTTTCTTCTGCAAAACACAAAAGCAGTTGGATTATAAAAAGAGACACTTCTCAAAATAACTTCTGTTCTATCATGAAAAGAAAGTCAGGATTGAAAAGGCAGGGTGAGTAAATGACAGATTTTTGTTTCTTGGGTTTACTATCCCTTTAAGTTCACTTTCAGTTCACCCCAAATATTCAGTGTCTGCTCACAAAATCACTTTCTTCCAAGCACCAAAAACATAAACCGATGACTAGTGAATTAAGCTCATGTTGTGTCCTAGGGGGCCTACAGGTGTGTCATATTATTGAGCAAATAAACAAAAACTATTTAAAACCTCTTGTGCTATTTTTTTTTTTTTTAAAGAATATTATACTCTGATATATATCAGTATTTCAACTAAGCAGATTCTATTACAAAAGCCATTTAGTAAAACTAAATCAGCTTTTGCTTCATTGAAACAATTCAGTTAATGTGTTCTGATACACACATATAGTATGCACAAACAGAGAGCACAGTTATAAATGGAACACAAAAATAATATCTGTAAAGCGAAAGTGTTTTTCAAAGAAGTGTTACGTAATGCCATTTCATGGAACAACTTTTATAACTGCCCATGCAGGGAATCTGATTATAAATGGTGTTATTTCTGCTGAGATGCTGGTCTGCTGATCTGGGTTGGTGGTCTTGACTCAGCTTGGCTCTCTTGAGTGGCTGGTCTGGATGGAGCCTGTTGGCTCTGGTGACTTCCTGGTCTAGACTGGGTTTGGTTTTCAGGAAGGTTTACTGGGTTAGACTGAGCCTGCTGGCTAGTTGGTCTAGACTGGTCTTGGCTGTGTTGTGATTCATTTGGGTCTGTGTCACTCACTGGCATTTTTGACTCTTCTGCAGGCCGGTCCATGTTTATGTTTTCCTATAAGCGTATTGTTTAGTAAGAATTATTTAAAAGCAATGTAATGTAACACCATAACATCATAAGTAGGAGATATTGAATACCCACCATATTGTTAATGGTTCTGTTTGTAACCTGGATGTCACCAGGGGCCTCATGAGTCTGGTTTGTGGCAAATTTCATCTGTCCCCAGGTCCTAAGGCGATCCTGGCCCTCTCGTGAACGGGCAGTGGAGTTTATGGAAGCAGGAGGGATATACCGAGGTAAATCCCAAGTGCCTTGGAATGCTGGCCATGCGCTTCCACTCTAATAATTAAATAATTTATAAATCGTAAACTGCTGCAAAACGCTTTAAGCTTGGTAATTACATTTAAATTTCATGCAAGTCATGCAATTCATCAAAACAAACCTTTGTTCTCACACCAGGTAGAAGGTGGCCACGGTCTGTGGCTATAAATGTAGTGTGGCCTTCTGCTGCTGCTGGTCTCTGGAGGAACAAAAAGTAAATAGACCAAACGCACGCAAGTATTTATAATATGAGGCAATCTGTGCAATTTGTATAACTGCGTCATTTAAATGAAAAAGGACTCGAAGCCAGCCAATAATTCACTTCTACTTTTGCCTCTTTTTTTTTAGTTAAAACATTTATATAGTTTGCACATTCCGTTGAGCTTTGACGAGCCTGCTTCTGCATTTTAATGCCCTTGGCACGGTTCATGTTTGTGTAAATGGAAATGCTCAGTAACAGCAAAGTGTAACGTTACACGACAGTTCAAAAGTTTGGTTCAGTAAGATTGTTTTTAAAATTAATAAATGCTTTTATTAAGCAAGGATGTATTAAATGTTCTGTTCTTTTGCAGACATTTTTTTGTAAACGATTAAATTGACTTATATTCAGTGAGACTGATTGTTACCTCTTTAAAATGTTTTGGGATGGTCCAATTCTGGAGCTTTTGCGACTTAAAGGCACTTTCATACTGCATAAAAAACACACAATAAATGTACTTAATACTTCAATGTTATTCAATTATACAGTAAAAAATATAAATATCATAGTTGAATATTTACAATTTAAGCACCTGGTTTGCAGAGTAATTAGTCGACATCTTTCCGCTCCAGTGTGTTGTTGGCAGTGGTCTCCTAGCAACCTCCCAAAATTATACTTTCAAAATAGTAGTTCACTTTTTCGTATTCTTTGACTCTTTAAAACGCTCACGTGCAAAAGTGGCTATATGATATATAATAATAGTTATATATATATATATATATATATATATATATATATAAATATTTCTCTTTCCCTCGGCGCTCAGTTGGATCATCCCGTACATGGGGGGCGCTAGAGATCATTGAGCTCTGCATTGGACGCCAAACGATCCGCTGAAGAAGAATCACAAGCTCTCTGCACAGCGTTGTAATTGGACAAACGATTTATACAAATGGAGGAGTTTGTAAACTTGTTGTGCAAACATTCATACGAACAATATATGTATGATATTATATAACACGCTTTGAAACGGTAACCGTTTTGCAGCAAGCCGTAAAATGAGCACGCAGGCGTCAACATCTGGATCCGTTAATGAGGCGAGAGGCAGAAGAAGTGCTCAAGACGCGGAAGACTCCAAAACACACTTCAGAGTCTGTCGGTTTATCATCGAGACGGGTATTAGCGATTTTTCTTAAATTAGTTCTAATCTCTGTAACTGAAATTGTAATTATGTACTGCAGCTGCTTGTTAGTTCAAGTTATTCAAGGATGAATTGCTGTACAGTTTCTAATCCCACGTGCATCCCATGTTTTCCGCATCTGTAGGAGTGAAGTTAGGCATGAGATCTGTGCCCATGGCTACAGCATGTGTGCTATACCACAGGTTCTTCCAGTCTGCCAGTCTGCAGGTCTATGAGCCTTACCTAGTGGCCATGTCTGCCATCTACCTCGCGGGCAAAGTAGAAGAGCAGCATCTCAGGACAAGAGATATCATCAATGTCTGTCACAGGTATGAGAGAGGATATTAAATAGCAGTTTAGTTCTCAGAGTTCTTTTATATTAGGTCATTTCCTCTCTTTATCTTGGATCCAGGTATTTTCACCCGGAGAGTGAACCTATGGAACTGGATGGGAAGTTTTGGGAGTTGAGGGACAGTATAGTACAATGTGAGCTCCTTATCCTTCGCCAGCTTAACTTCCAAGTGTCCTTTGAGCATCCACATAAGGTAATGCATGCAATGATTACTTTGTTCTCAAGCTTTTAAAATAAATATTATGCTCTACCAGTCAAAAGGTTTTGAACAGTAAGATTTTTTTCTCTTTTGCCTATGAAGCTTGCGTTTATTTGATCTAAAATACAGCAAAAACTGTAATATTGTGAAATATATTACTATTAAAAAACTGCTTTGTTTGAATATATTTTAAAATGTGATTTATTCCAGTGATCAAAGCAAAACTTTCAGCATCATTACTTCAGTCTCCAGTGTCGCATGATCCTTCAGAAAACGTTTTAATATGCTTATTTGCTGTTCAAGAAACATTTATTATTATCATCATCATCATCATCAATATTTTAAAAAAGTTGAAATTTTTTTTAGGGTTGTTTGATGAATAGATGCTGATCTTTGGACTTTATCTATCTAAAATAAAAATCTTTTGTGACATAATACTATATCATTCAAAATAATATTATAATGTTTTAAAAAATTCTATTTCAGGTGCTGTTCTTCTGAATTTACTATTACTGTTCATCAAAGAAACCTGAAAAAAAATTGAATCAGCTGTTTTCAACATGATAATAATCATGTTTTTTGAGCAGCAAATTAGAATATTTAGAATATCTATTTTGAATAGAATGATTTCTGAAGGATCGTGTGACTGAAGTAATGATGCTAAAAATTCAACCTGAAATCAATTGCAATTTTTAAATATATTCAAATAGAAGTAAATTATTTCAAAAAGTGTAATATATATTTTACAATTTTACTGCTTTTGCTGTATTTTGGATCAAATAAGTGCAGGTTTGGTGAGCAGAAGAAAAAACTTTTTTAAAATCCTTTGACTGGTAGTGTATCTGTTGTCCACGAAAAAGGTTGTATAGGTTTTGATCAACAAAGGCTGATGACATAATATTCATTTTTGGATGAACTATTCCACACTGACACGAAAGCTTGTGCAAAGCACGGCGCAGAGGATTAAACAAGTCCTTTGTCATGTATAATGTTACACTGCTCATTAATAATGCTTAAAAGGGGGCGTCAACCCGATGACGTAAATAAGTACTGTACAAGCCACGCAGCCAATGAGCGCAAAAAAAACCCTGCGTCTACGTCACGGGCCTCAAACCTAACTTTAAAAAACCAGATGCACAAAATGGTCACAAAAAGCGCAAAAATGACCAGTTTCCACTTTGTAACATATTTCGTGATAGCTATTACTGTTTTAAGCAATGTACAACATGCAGATATCTGTTAACATCTCAAAAAATGTGTTTTGGGGTTTCATGACCTTTAAATGACTGGCAGTGAACATTTTGCATAAACGGTTTGCAAAAAGCCTGTATAATAATGTTGTATATAATTATTTTTATTATTTTATCTTTTTATTATTTGTGTCTTGTCTTGTCACTGTCATTCTGTTGCACTGCAGAGCTCTGTCACTAAAACAAATTCCTTGTATGTGTAAACATACCTGGCAATAAAGCTCATTCTGATTCTGATTCTGATCATTTATAATGTGACTTGTCTGCTAAACAATATAATTGAAAATTATTTTAAAATATTTCTCTCCTGCGAACAATTTGCAGCAAAAGACTAAACTACTTTTGTAAGTTTAAATGCTTTTAAATCTACATTTATATATATATATATATGTATGTACCCAAAATTAATCAAATGACTAAAGCACTGGAAAATGACTGCAACTTAAAATTAAAACTGAAGTATATAAATAAAAGCTAATGCAAAATATTAAGTGCTGTAATACTGCTTTAAAGTGGCGTCACTGGCAAAAGTTCTTTATGCATGGTGTCAAAACTCAATGAGTCAATTATTTTCATTTACAATTGATAACCGTTGATTATGTATATATGGTAAAGTTACTCTCATATTTGTATCTTCTCTAACTAATGCTGTCCGAGCATTAATTGTATTTTGCTTCATCTAACAAACTTTTTGCTGTGTCCCAGTACGTGCTGCACTACCTGCTCTCTGTGAAGAGTCTTTTGAATCGCCACGCCTGGTCTCGAACCCCCATTGCAGAGACGGCCCTGGCTGTATTAAAAGACAGTTACCATGGCTCTGTGTGTGTTCGCCATAAGCCTCAGCACCTTGCCCTCACCTCCCTCTATCTTGCTCTCCAGACATATGGAGTGCAGCTCCCCAGAGGAGAACTGGAGTGGTGGCAGGTAGGTGTATTTTTTTGTTGTTGTTTTTTAACAGTTTCATGTGGAGGAAAACACAAAATGTCCAGGCAGCATTTGGGTCATGCTGTGTTTGCATTGAGTCACCGAGACGGAACGTTGACTAGTTTGAGTCTCACCGGTGCTAGAGCCGGATGAGGCATCAATAGAGCCACGATTGCAGTAACCTTTAGAGTGCGGGAAGTAGTTCCCATGGCAATAAGGGCACCTAATGGCTCCTGCCTGAGAGAAATAACATTGTCTTTTACACAAGTTGTGTTCCCTTGGTGACATCCAATGGAAGTAATATTTAAAAAGAATCAAACGGTTTCATACATTTCAAATTCTCTTAAAATCACTTGCTTAGCTTCACTTTCCTAGAATTCTGTCAAGTGCCATCACTACAATGTAATAGACTTAGTCTTCCATTTTCTGACATATTTAGCCTTAAGACTATGATTCATTTTTCTAGTAATTTGTTGAAGAGACCATCTAATGCACATGTAAACAGACCAACCTCAGTTTTGTTTTATGTGTTTTATTTAGAGTGGGTGTATCTGACAAATGGCAAAATAATGGTGTGGAAAATCTATTCAAATAATTTTGAGGCAGTGTCTGCAATTGTTTGTACATCATAAAAAAGAGAGTACTTTTGTTTTTATTTTACTTTTACTTTTGTCTAGACTTTTAGCATTTGTTTCCAAATAGGGTGATGATAACCCGTGTGCAATATGAAGATAATCAGTATATTAATGGTCAGAGTATTTTTATCCGAGGAACCCAGGCATTTCTTGGTAATAATTGTTAAAGCTATGTTTTCTGTTTTATATTTCAAAAAAAGTACTTTATGAAAAGCATGAACTTGTTAAATAATTGAAATATGACAGGTTGTTTTCTGCAGTTGTATTCCACAGTATTAAAGGTTTGGTGTTATTTGATACATGTAGAGATGGATACCAGAATATTGGCCAATATATTTGTTTGCTTATGAATGCAAAAATATGTGAAAACAAAATAAGTTTGTGGCCAAAAGTGATGTCTGGCCTAGGAAAATGTATATTTTCGCCTTTATCAGACATTTTATTTTGCAAGACTGTTGCTTAGTTTTGCTTGAAGTGTAAAAGTAATGTACATGGTCAGTTGTTTCATTTGTAATAACGCAATAAAACCTGACAAATTATGTCATACATTTGCTTATTGTATTCAATGTATACTTTATTATCTGACAGCTTTTATGTTTTTCTATGTGTTTTTGTAAAATACAGCCTATATTTCATGATAAGCTGTAGTTTGCTTTCCAAATACTTTTGTCAGTATCTTAACCAAGTTAGTTATTTTTTCTTTTTCTCAATATATTTTGGTCTTGTAGGGTCATTGAAGGCAAATATTGTGAAATATCCTCTCCAGATATTGCTATTGGCCAATATTGTATAATTAATTATTGGTTATTAATAAATATAATAATCAGCACAGATCAAAATTACCCATAACCCTAACTGTGGATGAAACAAACAGAATTTAAGCTTTTGGAACTTTCATAAAATAACAAATATTTCTAAATCTAATTCAATAAATGTACCATTTTTCCTCATCTTTCTCTTGCCTTTGTTTGCTTTCCTGTTTACAATGACTTTTAAATGGATATTTAAGAAAAAATGTATCCACAGTAAGTCCTCTTAGAGGAAATTGAAATATCAGGCAGTTGTTTTCTCTAGACTGCAAAAAGTGCACATCTACAAGAGACTAGACTCTATTATTAGTCGCCTCAGAACTAATATTTAGTTGTCATCTCCGATATAGCGTGCAGTTGGGTGAACTCTGCATTGATGTTTTGCTTGTTTCCCTGCAGGTTGTTTGTGCAGACATCACCAAGGCTCAGATTGAGACCATCATGAGTGAATTACTGCAGCTCTATGACATGGAGGCCAAGTGTACCTGAGAGACAAAGAATGAAGCACTGACGCGGAAACCAACACCTTCAGCCGTATCTGGATCTGACGATCATCTTTACATATGCATTGAACCCTCTTTCTCCTGATGTTGTGATGTAATTTAATGAGCTCTGCTTGTTAATTACATTATAGAAGATGAAGGTTTAGAAAGGCTCATCAACAATAAGACAAATTTCGATATAGGATACAGTCTTTGTAAGTGGCGCTATGAAAACCAGACTTTAGCCACACCGCATCAATCAATTCCCAGCCACCGACCTACTTTCTTCTCCTACCTTGTGCTATTTTTCCCCCTAAAGAGGGGGAGAGAAATTAGAAAAGAGATGGAATAGCTGGTTGAAGGAAGAATGAAACAAAAGAAGAGCCATCCTGTCCCTAGAGCTAAATTCTGAGGTAAACGCTTGATCTGAGCCTTTTCTTTTATATTTTCTAATTTAATTACTCTCCTCCTCTCCCTACAGAAATTGTCCCGGTAGGATTCTTTATGTAACTCCTTAAAGCAGTATTACTGTAAAGCACCACAGTTTTATCAGACACCAAACTTGAGGCGTAAACATTTCATAGTCTCAGCTAAAGATGAACATGAACTGACAGTTTCATTCTAAGACTATATTTAAAAATGTAATTACAAATAAACATTTTTTTGCACTAATGCTTTTTGAAACAGAATCTGTAAATAGTCTTTCTTTGTAGTTTTTTTTTTTTTTGTCATCTATGATGTTCTACTTGAAATTTCTGGATCTAGTTAGGTCAGGACATCGCTCTAGAGTGGATCTTAATAAGTTACTATGGCAACTGCTATTGTGGAGGGAGCCTTTGAAACATACAAATGTGAGCCTCCATTATAGCACACCTGTCAAGCTCAGCACATCAAATAATTGCAGTCGGGGAAATGTACTAATTTAGTCATTATTTGCCAAATCAGTCATTGCTAACATGTTAACCAGCTGTTTCGTCTGTAGCTTACTGAATTGTTTTGATCGGTGACTGCAACTGCTGTTTTAAGAGTTTTTCCTTGGCATCAGATTTTGGTCATCTAGATATTTAAATTTTTACATTTTTTTTTAAATCAGTGTGATTTAGAAATAGTGTTTTTAATTACTCTTAGGATATCACAACTGTGAAATAATTTGTTTACATAACTTTAACCAAATTTATTATATTTGCTGACATTTGGTGTCATGCACTAGTGATTTTACAGCATTTATTTATATTGATTAATGTTAATTTCTACATCAACTAACATAATTTTAATGTGCAATAGAACATTTAACCTAGATTAATGCTGTGAAAATTGTTTGTGTTAGTTCATGATACATAACGCATTAAAGGAATAGTCCATCCGAAAATGCAATTTACGGCATATTTTACTCACCCCCAAGCCATCCTAGTTGTATATGACTTTCTTCTTTTCAGACGAACACAGTCTGAGTTTTTTTAAAAATGTATCCTGGCTCTTCCACGCTTAATAATAATGCCGGTGGAGAGTGGCCATGATTTTGAAGCTCCATAAATCAGATATATGCAAAAAGTAGTGCGTCACAAAACTAACCTATACACCTTCGGGAGGGTTGTCACATATCCTCTGAAGCAGATCGATGGGTTTTTTGTAACAAAAATATTTCTAGTTTTAAAATTATAACAAAATAACTGACGTCCGGCAACAACCACATGCGCGTACCTGAGAGCATTAAGTTCCGGCTTTTTGGCTGACTTCTGACACGACGTATAATGTAAGCTGCGTCATACGTCGAGTCAGAGGCCAGCCAAGACGTGCTCTCGGGGATGCGCATGCGGGCATTCCCAGAAAACGGTTAAAGACGAAAGTCATACACCTAGGACACTTGGGGGTGAAAAATATGCCGTAATTTTTTTTTTGGGTGAACTATTCCTTTTAAATAAATGAATAAACCTTACTGTGCAGTGTTAGTTATTTTACAATTTGCCCTATCGTTTATTCATCCATCGATGCAGATGGATGAATTTTCTTTTGCGGTAAGCAGTTTTATGGGTCACATTTGGGAAAAATCTCAACATTCCTGCTTCTCTCTCCCTTTCCTTGCCACACGCACACAGTTATACACACAAAAACACACACACATCTCTCAGCAGGCAGGCCCTAATGCTGGGCATCATGAATTATGGAGAGGGTACATGTGCAGCCGGATTCTCTTCCATCAATAAAACATCAGCATGGCCCTCACTATGGGATAGAGTGCTGGGAATAGGAAGGATGGGATTGATTGTGACTCTAACCTTACTCTCTTTGCCATCCCTCTTGGTTTTCTACTTTCAATCTGTGTCCCCCATTCCAAGATTTTGTCCTGTGTAAAAACAAGCCTCTTTGTTGCATTCTTGGCTCTGTGCTTTTCTCTCATGGTGTCTTTAATCTTGTTCTCTTTCCTGTTCGTTCTCCTCACTGCCTCACATTACAGATCACTCCAAACTCATCTCTAATTCAAGGTTGCTCTATTAACATTCCTCTTTTCCATTTACCTGTGATGGTACAGGATGAAGTATATGGTGGTGGTGTTGTTTTCATAAGTTTGGGGCTTTTTTTAATACACTGTCAAAACTGATTTGGAAAAACAACAAAAAAAATTTAAATGAGATGGTTTTTTTATCCATTCAGTAAATGTCAAAATAAGTTCAATTTTGTTTGTATTAGCCACTATTTTGGTAACACTTTTATTATTTCGTTAAATGCATTATAATTGCATAATGCATTCAGCCACGACACTAACAATTTATTAATCTAGGTTTATTTTATTTTATACATATATTTTTAATATTTAAAATTAGTTTTTTTGTATGGATCAAAAAGAACATCATTTTAAAGGGGGAAAATTCTGCTTGTTTTTCATCTAAACAATAATAGTCAATTTAGTCCAGTTTTGTTTTGAACCCCATTGGCTTTCCTTTGTATGGACAAAAACAGTACTTCACAAGATCCGCTTTTGTGTTTAGCTGAAGAAATTGAGTCATACAGGTTTGTAGCAACATGAGGGGTGAATGAATGATGACAATTCTTATTTTTTGTTGAACGAGCCATTGAATCTGTAAATCGCTGCATCCTTGAGCAGAACAATATTTTTGCGTCATGGCTCAAATTGTTCAGTTTCTTCAGTACACCATCCAACCTGCAAACAACCCAATCCCCCTTAAGAATAATCCCTCTACTGGCTCCCGTTTTGGAAGTACTACAATATCTGTTGCCGACCAAAGGTGCAGCGTTTTTCTCTTCTTGACATCAGAGCTGCCAGATTTGGGAGTGCTGCCAAGAAAAGCTAAATGAAAGTGTTGTAATGTATCTCTTTGTATTTACAGCGTAATGAGAAACAGAAAGGTGTGCAAGGGGATTAGAAACAAGAGGTAAAAATTGCAGGGAGAGTTTTCCCAAAAAATCGAATTTGCCATCAATTAATTAGCCCCATATTATCTCAAGCTTGTTTGACTGTCTTTCACCTGTGGGAAAAAGGGTGTTTTAAAAGATTTTCAGTGTAGTTTTTGTCCTTACAGTGAAGGTGAGTAGTAGAGGTTCACTTGGGTAGCTTTTGGATAAAGCTGTTGAAGCAGCGAGATGTAACACGCGATTGGGCAGATTGTGATTTGACTGACAGCGAGACTCCATCCGTTGGGTTGGGCTCCAAGGCTGGGATGCACTACCTGCAGGGCTAATGCACGGCAGCTCCCAGAGGGACAGCCATCTCCTAAACCCTCACCTCTGAATTATAGATACAACTCCTCATCTGAAACTTTCTCTTTACTTTCCTGGACGTGCCTCACAAATATTTCAGTGTGAGCAGTCTCGTGTGCACAAGTAGGGAAGAAAAATGTGGTGTTGAAGAGTGTGCAATTGGAGGAATGCAAAATCAGCCAATGCATGCTTTTTATTTATTTATTTTTTCTCATGTCGACTGCAAGGACAGTGAATCATGGATTTCGGGTTAGACATGTCAGACTTTATCTTGAGTGTATATTGTTGACAACTAGGTGCAACCTACCAAAAACTGTCAGCTAATTCTTTGTATTTCCCTCTGTGCTTTCGAGTTAACGTGAACAGCTGCTGAAGAGCATTTAGTGCCTGTGTGTATGTGTGTTTGCATATGAACGCTTCAGGAGAGGCCCGCTTGAGCACTCGTCAGCACATAAAAGCTTTTTCTCGCTGGTCTGAGAGGCCTCCTGCATTAGGGCTATTAGATTTGAGCCCTATATGCTTGGAGACAGCTGGAAGATTACACCTGCGTGGGTGTGATGGGGCATCTGAATTTATGAATTGAAAACAGCTGGAAAGTGAGATGTACAAGGGGGCACCAAGAGGATATGGTCCAGATTTGAATCAAATGCACATCATAGAAAAACTACTCGGCTTTTTGCCTTATATATTATGCCTTTAGACTATTTATTTTCTTTATGTTAGTGGACATGATTCATGAACCCCTCAAGGACAAATGTTTCCACTTGCACTTTGTATTGATGTTTATGTATTAAGTTAATGAAGTTACATTTTTTTAGTTTATTGTGAAAACAAGTACATTTGTGGAAATATGTATAGTAAAAATAAACCCATTTCAGTTACTTGACCGTGTGCACTAGCAGTGTTGGGCACGTTACTTTAAAAAAGTAATTAGTTATAGTTACTAGTTACTTATCACAAATAGTAACTGAGTT
>JAUMHE010000080.1:8165029-8176346 GCA_032359235.1 Enteromius mattozi | reverse complement strand
GTTGATTACTCGTTACTGAAAAAAATAACGCAGTTAGTAACGCCGTTTATTCATAACGCCGTTATTCCCATCACTGTGCACTAGTTAACCTTACAACCATCAATCTTACATTTGCATATGTAATTTTTACCCTAATGTAGGCTACCTAATTTAGTTTGAGATGACAGTGTAGTTTCTTAGCAGTTAGGACATTCCTTGTCTCATATAATATAATAGTTTTTTTTTAATAAGTGACTTTTAAAAAAAAAACGTGCTAAATGGCACGTGTCGAGGAAATGACCCAAAGCACCTATCCGTCCTGTTCTTGCATTAACTCGGAGGTTTGAACTCGGCGCATGTGGCATGTTGTGTGAGCTGACGTGATCGCACTGTAACGGAGCAGAGTAGGAGGGATTTGAGGGTGGGGATAGATAGAGAGAGAGAGAGAGCGAGAGAGTCCCCCCTCCTCCTCCTCTCCGTCCTCTCCATCCGCGCGCATAGCAGCCCGCGCGGATGCTGCGTCCACGGTCCTCAGCGCGCAGCTCAGCGAGGGGGCTCTCATCACACATCGCATATAAAATCCAAATACCGCATCACCACGCTTCACCACCTCTTTGATTGACACGTTCAAGAAGAAGCGTAAACAAACAAAATACCCTTTGCCTTTTTGATTCACTGGTCGGGACAGTCATCTCAAAACGATGTCTCCATCTCTAATTTTTTCCTATGCGGAACCTTCATCTAACCAGGCAACAACTGCACTATTTTAGGATCCATCATCTCCATCCGTAGTAAACACACTGCTGAACACCTGGGAGATAAAGGACGACATGATAACAGCTTCTGAGTGAATCCAGCCCTCTCGTGTTTCTCCAGGATAGCTATTCCCTTTTCCCAACAAACCACGGCAATGTCCTTGGAGCATGGCCTGGTGAGTATCAGATATTTACACCAATCAGGATGTGTTTGCCATGGTAACAGTTGGCAGTTCTCTCTGTCATACTGTTAAATTGTCCCTGCATATGTTTTTTCTAATGCAGATCTCTTTGTCATGCATTTTGATAGCTGTCAAGCACGTAAAAGTACTGCATTGACGCTTTAATGATCTATTAGTTGTCTAATTATTCACGTTTTTCTCACACATGAGGTTATCCATTGACTGTTCACCATAGCTTGTCCTTTGGATTGTGCTGGACCGTATGACTTACCAGAATGTTCTGACATTTTCCTGCACAGAAAATGTATAATGTACAGTCATTTTGTTACAAAATCAGCAAAACCCTCGCACATTTAGCTTGTAGTTGCGTTGCTTTTGTGTGACATCTCTGTGAGCGTGTGTACCTCGCATTGGTACCCACACTGGTCACCTTGCGGAGGGGCATTGCGCTTGTTCCGGATGCGAGTGGCGCACCATTCTCTCACGAGCAGCATCTTCGCGCTATCAATTCAATTAACACCTCGAGCCGCTCACGAGACTCGAAAGAATCTCGTTTTGTTTGTAACTCTTCGAGCTGTCACACTTATTCTTGCGCGAGGGACCGCTCGCCCTCTGAAGGTGACCAGTAAAGGTCATTTTATTGTGGAAAACAGCGCGATGGGAAGCACACCTGACTGAAGGAGCGCGGTGTGGGAACTTCACCGTCTGACTTGCTCAAGGTGCTCTGCTTTCATTTTCCTTGGCAACCGTGCGGACTTTTTTTCTCCTTCCTGCTGCAAGGTGTGCGAGTATGCTGGGTGTGGGACAAGGAGAGGAGGGGTGGTTGTAGTCTCGCATGCCTCAGACAGCTTGGTGACCGTGTATGAGTCCGTAAATCTATACTCGACTCTGATTGGCCGTTTACGTATGACCGTCAAAGCAGGATCCCAGTTCTGGGGGTTTACATAATTTTAGAGAGATTGAGACTGTTGCACTGTGCTGTGTGGAGACTAAAGACACGTTTCAAACATTTACTATTCACTACTGGATGATCAATAAGAACTGTTTTTTGCGTTCTTTTTTAAGCGAATTGATGGTTGCAGAGCAGCAGTTGATTCTCAGGCTAATCAATATACCAGGCTTCTTTGTGTTTGTCTGCTCGATTTAGTGAATTGTAACATCATCAGTTTAACCAATTACAAATTACCTACGGGGTGAAATGTATCTCCTGAGGTGACAACAGAATGTGTGTTAGAATATGAAGAAATTACAGGACAAAGATGTTTTTGGGGGCAATTTTACACCTGGCTTATTTGATTGGTAATCATGCTACTAAATATAAAATGTGTATGTTTTATTTTTTGTGTGTAATTCATATACTTTACAATATCAGTCAGACATATATATATATATATATATATATATATATATAAAATATAAGAAAGATATTAAATAAGCCTTTCACTATCACCCTATTAGTGTGGTATGTTATTTTAATAGCATTTAATAGCATTTTTTATATTTGAGATTAATTTACAGTTTAGGGATAAGTATTAGATTTGTAACTAACTTCAAACAGACACAATGAATGAATAATGAATAAATCAATGAGTTTAAAAAATATGTTTAAGAAAAAAAAAATGCACTTATTTATGTGTGGCTATAGATTTTCTCATTGAACGTTATGATTTCAGTTCATGCATTGTTGTTGGCCATTAAGGCTGTTGCTTGACTGTTTTTGATTCTCTGTGTGCAATTATATATATCTTTTAGCATTGCATTTGTAAACCAAAAAGAAAAAAAACTGCTTGGAAACTTTACAGAAAGAGGAAAGAGTTGTTGGTGCTCCAGTTCTCTGTCCAGGTTGCCCCAGTTTGAATGCTGTTGTTGCAGCAATAAGGAAGCTGACCTAAAAGATGTCTGGGCAAAACTGTAGCCACAATCAGTCATATATGGATAAAAATGTATGTAAAAATTAGTTAATTTATAATTTTAGTTATTTGTCATTTTGATAAATATTATATATATTTTTGTCATTTTAACCAAATAAAACATAGAAAGCCTGCTCTGATATCCATTGGACAAGGATTGAATATCAATATGCGTATCTACTCTATGAACATGCATATGACAATGATGCATTTTGCAGAGCGTTTGGAGTTCTGGATACGTCTTGACACATGAATGGCAGTGCTGATGCTGTGTTAGATAACATGTGCATAGACCAGGACATGGTAAAAACGAATAACCCATGGGATGGCAGTTCATGGTTAGATTTCATCTCCATGAGATAAAAATGTCTCTAGCCTGTTTGCAACACATAAATAGAACAAGAATCATCCCATCCTTGTGCATTCGGTCAACATCTTACCAATGTCTGGGCCATGAGCAGGTATTTAGAATCGAAGCCGAGAAGCTTATGTTACTCCCTAAAGGGTCTTACGCCAATGCAGTCCATGTCCACGTTTTAAATGCCTGAAACCAGTGTAACGAATACAGTCCACTGCAGTAAAGGTGGATGGGAGGAGGTAAAAATGGAAGAGCAAAGAACAGATGGACAAAGAGAATAAGATTGAGGATAATGGAGTGCGTGTGGAGGGGGTTGGAATCCTATGAACTTATAAAGAGAGAAGGTAATGTTCACTTACAGTAGCATGCGATGAGTGGTTTTGTGCCCACATGAGAAGATAAGGGAGACATAATCGTAAATGAGGTAATTCAAGCAGGTTTTGTTGTTGGGGAATGCGCATAAAAAGTTAAGAAATCACCGATGAGCCAAGCAAGCTAATACTGCAACCCAGCAGTTGCAGTTATAGCTCTGTAAGTGTCATGTCAAACAAGTATCTGGATGAATGACAGTAGAAAAAAAAAAAAGGATATTATACAACATTCACAAGTCATTGTGACCCAAGGCTTTTTGTCCCAGTGAGTTGCTGCTTTTTCTTAATTATTTAGCTTATAGCATATTCCAGAGGGAGTGCGTCTGCTATGTCCTACTCCGTCACTTTAGCAAAATCACCTTTTTCTCTCCCTCAGTATGACAGCAACTTCATTACCGCCACTGTGTTTGATCCCATTAGTAAAGCCCTGTCAGCAGCAGGCCTGTAGGCCTCCTTGCTGTATTTACCCTTGTCACTGAGATTATACATAAACAGGGAGCTCATGGGAAGGAGAGTTTATTTTCTGCTCTTTAAAAAAAACTACAAAAAAACTACTGGCTGACAATTAGATGAGTCCTGTAAAGTGTAGCTGATTTTGTCATTCTGCAGAAATAACTCAAGCATTTTCTGTCCGCTTACATCAAAGCAGCATAAGCCTGGAATGATTTTTATCTTTTCTTTTTTTATTCCCTCTATATTATTTCTCTTTGTTCCATTTTTAGAAACCGAACAGAAGGACTTTTTTTTTTTAAGGAAACTCACTGACAGTAAATTACTGTCATGGATGTCATTTGTTAAAGTGACAGTCCACCAAAAAATGAAGATAAAAAACTGAGATATTTAGCAGACTGTCCAAGCTGCTCCTTTTCATGCAGTAAAACTGGATTTGGACTGTAGCCGTAGTTACAAAAATAAAAAATAAAAGATATGCTGTAGTAAAGTGAAGGCAAAACATCTCAGTATGGCTATTGCCATCTTTATAAAAAAAAAGTGTAATATGGAGCAAACAAAATGGGGACAAGTTATGGTCCTCATTGACTTATTTTGCATGGAAAGGAACAGCAGGCTAAACAGAAGAACAAAAAGTCACCAAAAACAGAAAATTCTGCTATTAGTTACTCAACACCATATTATTCCAAACCTGTAAGATTTTCTTGCATAGAACACAAAAGAAGATATTTAGCAGATTGTGCAAGCTGCACTTTTCCATACATTTAAACTGGCTGGAGACAAAAAAAAGTGTCTCCACTTATGCGCAGCGCAACTTACGCAATATGCTAAATATCTCCTTTCATGAGTCATATGAGTTTGGAACAACATGAGCGTGAGTAAATGATGACAGAATTTGTATTTTTTGGGTGAATTTATCCTTCAAGGCATCTTATGTCTGTTCAGATTCAGTTTATTTATACTCTAAAAGCTTCTTTCCTTGAGGCCTATTTTAATCTGCCTCGGTCACAATAGTCTCACACAACTGGTGTTCATATTTGTTTTTATTTGGTAGGTGTTGAGGGAATATGTGTCTTTTTTTCCCATGGAAACTGTCATGCCTCGTTAAACAAGTCAGTTCAGCTGACCTCTGAATGTGAGTGGACGGAAGTCCAACTACTTTGCTCAGTGGTTGGGGTGTGTGTGTTCAGACTCTGTCAGTGGCCTGTCTCTGTAATAAGAGTGAAGTGAGCAGCACACTGACTCATCGACCCTTGCTTGCTTTTTATTTTTTAAATTTTTTTGTGCTGCAGACATCTTGATTTAGATTTTTGCCAGTTTACAAAGTAATCTCCTGCATTGTTTCACAGTGCCGGATCACTGGTTCCTGGTGTGATAGGCTGGTGTGGCCCTTATTTAATGTTTGAATATGGGTTAGCGTTTCTTCTAGCTTTAGGGGGTTGTGTCTGTGTGTGTGTCTGCACCCATGAGTGGGTGTGAGCGCGAGTACGTCTCTGTTGGTTACTTAGACACATTACATAAGGCGCTGAACAATTTATGTAATGCTGGCCCCTCTGTCTCTCCCTTTTAACTTTAGCAGATTGGGTTGGGTCGCGGTAGTCAGGGCTGGTCTGGGCAAGGCAAACCTGGGAAAGCTCAGTGCACATCAACAGAGTCTTACCGAGTGGCACTAGAGCACACTTGCTGAAAGGTTTGGGAAAACACGGATCAATATGAATATTCAGCATAATCTCCAGACCATCTGCCTCCTGCACACTGAACATAACTGCACGGTTAAGCAGTCTCTTGGTGAGGAAAATCTGGGGCTGCATAGCCCTGCAAGTGAATGTGCCAGCAAGTGGCCCCAAAAGAAAACCCACAAAAAAAAAAAAAAAATAAAAAATCTAACCAAGCCCAGGTTGAATCTGCTGTAATCTGATTTGCTGACTTTCATGTTCAGAGACTACCTTATTGATGCAACAATTGCGTTTGATTTGCAAGGTCTAATGATTTGCATTAGGTTTATGCTTAATGCAGTAAGCTGTGAAAATTTTTTAGCTTTTCTGCATACACTAAAAAGTTTAGGGGCAGTAAGAAAAAATACATACTTTTATTGAGCAACGATGCGTTATATTTCTCAAAAATGACAGTAAAGAAATTTAGAAAGATACATGTATTCCTCTTTCAAGTAAATGCTGTTTTTTTAACTTTCAAATCACATTTTGAAAAATGTATCACGAAACATTACGTTTTTGTCATTGATAATAAGTTTTTTTTCTTATTGAAAATCACTGTAATAAATTACATTTAAAGATATAAAACAGTTATTTACTTCAGAGTTTTATTTTTCTTTTCCTTTAGCTTTGGTGAGCCTTCTTTCAATTTAACAATGATTATTAATTTTGGATGGACAGACATCCTCCTGTTGTCTGTACAACCATTAATGGAGGAGATAGTCTCACCACTGTTATTGTTTCTTTATTTTGTATATCTTTTTCAGATGACCCCTTTCTCTAAACACATAAAAATTGAACTGTGGTTGGTCACATTACACAGTGCTCAGACTGTGTTTTCCTATCTTAGTTGGCGGTTCTTGACCAGAATAAGCTGCAATTAAGACAAGGCTTTTTGCTACACTCTTCGGTACATGAAACCTACACATTCTCAATTTGCTGTATCTTCATATATACATTTTTATTTGGATAATTTGCTTTCCACTACAAATTAAAGCATAGTATGCTCAGCTCCGTTAACACATTTTACTATGTTTAAATCAATTCCTCCGACAAAACTAATGCATACCAGGTAAAAAAAGCCTCTATGTTATTCCTGATTATCTCTTGACTGTGCAAAACCTTCCTGTTGTGCATATATGAAGAGCACAAGAGAAGAAGAAAGGAGGGGGAAAGCAAGGCTGGGGTTAGTGAGTCAGCATGAGAATGATGACACCCTCTATGTCACTCCTGCAGATTACCGGCCCTATCTGCCTACACACATACTCACACAGCATGCTGCATACCCCAGACTCATCACCATATAAGCAGTCTCGCATAGTCAGACTTTGACTAAACAGTATATAGCCTGGTCCACATTGCAGCTAACAAATAACTTAAACAGGAAGATAATAGACTGACCAGTCACAGGTTAATTTGCTTTTACAGTATCATTAAATTATATTTTACATATTAATTATATAATTTAATTATTTCCAATAATTAATATTCCAATATATTTATCTGCTCAGTGCCTGAACACAACTTTGTTTCCAGATAAACTGATAAAAAACCCTGTGACTTTGCTCCTGGATTTTACATAGAGTCGTCCAGTCATATTAGACCTTGCCAGATTGCGAAAGTTCTTTACAGTTTTGTGTGCTGTATGCATAAGACCCACAGTGAACGGGCCCGTGGGTGGTCTGTGGGTGTGCCGTCTGAGGCTGAGACTGTCATCTAAGAGAACATAGGAACATATACATGGCATGCTGGGAGATGGAAGGAGAAAAAAATAAAGATGAAGAAAGAGATGATGGCATTAGGGCCAAAATGATAGAGATAGAGAGGAAACTCTGTACTATTGTAGAGGTGTTTGTGTTTGTGAGCAAGTGTGAATAAGACGCAAATGTGTGTGTGTCGAGGTATAGCGAGGCCGAAGGAGCTTTGTGGGAGTCAGAGGCATCTGTAGGTTTCCATGGCAACTATGGTCCAATGCAGTGGTCTGGATCGCTAGAGATACAGTATATGTTATATGCATCACCATCTGTGAAAGCACACGCACTCCTCATACTTTATACCTGTCCAGGGATTTTAGTTGTGTTGCACTCGAAATGGACTGACCTGTCTGTTTAGCATAATTAATATCACCAAGACCTGTCTAATACCTCATTAATGAGAGTAAGGAAAGTGTGTGACTCAATTAAAACACAAAAGACCTTTGAATCAAGGTGAAAATGTGCTGATTCGTTTGAAAGCATTAGCTTGGAGCAGTCTGACTGCATGCTCGCTCCATCTCTTAAGGAATGCCCACTGTACTCTGAGTTGCTGCCCACACGAGCACTTTGAAGACTGTAATGTGTTATTCTGTCTGTGTGTCTCTGCAGGCTTCCTCGCCAATCCCATCATCCCGCACCCCTTGAATCCTAACGCATCAGATCTACACAATATCCTGCTTGGTTTTGCGCCCCCTCTTTGCTCTCGTTCTCTGTGTCCTGATGGATTGGAAGCGGCCTGATCCCTCGTTCTGTTGACCCTCGGGGCGGAGGGGGTTGAGTGGAGAGGACAGGATTTTTCCAAATACGCTAAAGGTGTCCGGCCATCATTGTCCCAATTTCTTCCTCTGATGGAGAGTTAGAAGAACGGGCGAAACTACCGGGGAGGGCGAGGAGTGGAGGAGCAAATTCGAAACCAAAAAACTCGAGCCAAGAATTGTCAGTAATACTGACCTTGTGTTGCTGAAACCTCCTGGACGAGAAGAGGTTTTATAGATCAAACATCGTGGACCCAACACCTTAAGACTCAAGATGTCCACCACAGCGACCATGGGTGAGATGGCGAATAGCGCAGTGGAGTTTTACCCCAAGCGGGGCGGAGGAGGCGCAGAAGCCAACCATGCTGGAGACTTTGGGGTGACGTTGGATGAGCTCCGGTCCCTGATGGAGCTGAGAGGACCCGAGGCCTTGCAGAAAATTCAGGACAGCTATGGAGATGTAGAGGGCCTATGCCAGAGACTCAAGTCTTCCACCAGTGATGGTGAGAGAAATGTTTTTGTTTTCTGTTTTGATTTCTTGATGTTATCTCATGCATCTCATTTGTGACCCTGGACCACAAAACCAGTCTTAAGTAACTGAGGTATATTTTTAGCAATTGTAGGGGTCAAAATTATTGATTTTTCTTTTATGCCAAAAGTCCAATTAGGATATTAAGTAAAGATCCATGTTCCATGAAGATATTTTGTAAATTTCCTACTGTAAATATAATAAAACTTAATTTTTGATTAGTAATATCCATACTAAGAACTTAGATTTGTTTGCACCCTCAGATTCCAGATATTTAAATAGTTGTATCTATGCCAAATATTGTCCTATTATAGCAAACCATACAATCAATGGAAAGCTTATTTATTCAGCTTTCGTATAATCAGTGATGGGAACATGTTTAGTATGTAAGAGCAAGAGAGTCTTTCATAACATGCAGACTTGACGCGCTACATGTAAACAATATTTTTTGTTGTATTTTCCTGTCAAAATAACGGATTTCCTTTGGAATTCCTCAGCTTTTAAGAACTGCCGGTTTCTCTAGTAGTGGGCGGGACTAATGTGCTAGTGACAATCTTATTGGCTCCCGCTCACCTATTATCGTCCCTGTTTTGATTTCAGCAAATCAATTCGAGCGAACGCATACGTATTCATTGTCCCAGCAGCTCATTAATACTTAGTGCGTTTTATATTGTTATTAGTAGTAGAATTTGTAGTAGTTTTGTTATCTTATAATTTTTTGCCCTGTTTTTTTATAGAAACACTAAATGATAAACAAGCACCACCACCACCATTAAGTTTCATTAATTTAACATTTAATATTGGGGACATTAATTTTGCCATTTGATTTTTTTTATTTGATTTTTTTATTTTAACGCAATAGTTACTTTCCCTAGTAACTATAACTAATTACTTTTTTAAAGTAACGTGCCCAACACTGCGAATAATATATAAGCCTCAATTTTGAAAAATGGACCCTTATGACTGGTTTTGTGGTCCAGGGTCACATTTAGTCCCTGCGCTCCTAAGGGTTTCAAAGCAACCAATTTTGTATCCATAAAGAACTTTTCAGTGAAAAGAACAGTTTATTCCGTTATAAGGGACCCTTTTGTCCATTGTAATGTTCCATTGAATGGTAAAAATTCTTCATGGAACCATAAAGAATCATTATTTTTCAGACTGTGGAACATTATTCCTCATCACATGCATCACATTCTTTATGAGCTGCTTTAAAGGATTAGTTCACTTCAGAATTAAAATTTACAGGATTTTTCTCCATATAGTGGACTTTAGTGGGAGCCAATAGTTAGAAGGTCCAAATTGCAGTTTCAATTCTGCTTCAAAGTCCTCTACGCAATCCCAGCTGATAAATAGTCTTATCCAGTGAAATGATAAGTCATTTTCTAAGAAAAATGAAAGAATTACATTCCTTTTTAACCACAATTTCACGTCTCTCTCGACTTTACACATTATGTTATCATGTTGGAAAGGTCATGCTTGGTGTAGGCGGAAGTACCGACCCAGTGTTTAGAAGAAAATCAAATGCCCTTTAAAAAAAAGGTAAAACTATGATGTCAGAAGATTTTGAAATTGGAGGAGAAAATGAGATGCAGTTTTTCTCCCTACCTCACTATTTTGAACTGAAAAACATAGACAAAGAACTAACCATACGTGACCTTTTCAACATAATTGCGTAAAGTCATAGACGTACATCACAGAGCTACTGCAAGACGTCATTTTTATGTATTTGTTTTTTTTAGTAAATGACCGATTGTTTTGGTAGATAAGACCCTTATTCCTTGGCTGGGATTGTGTAGAGCACTGCATTGAAAGTGCAGTTTGGACCTTTAACTTGTTGGCCATCATTGAAGTCTACTATATGAAGAAAAATCCTGGACTGTTTTCCTCAAAAACCTCAATTTCTTTTCGACTGAAGAAAGAATGACATCAATATTTTGTATGACATGTGGTGAGTAAATTATCAGGACATTTTAATTTAGGAATTAAAATGACTAATTCTTTAAGATGCTTTTAAACCCCAAATATTTCCCTTTCTTTTTATCTTTTCTCTTTATTTCTCTCTCACCTCTTCACACCACTTGTCCACCACCTCTTTCTCTGTCTCACTCGGCCAACTTCCCACTCTGAGTGCACGCGTCGTGTTGGGTTGCTAGGCGACGGTGCTGTCGGTGGTGAGGTGGGTGTAGAGAGAGGGGTTACTGGGTAAACAGAGTTGGAGAGACTCACTCACTAGAGTCAGTGACTCGAAAGGTCCCCGCAGTGATCACAATTCTTGGCGTATCCATCCATCCTCTTCTGACTCGTAATTGAATGTGTTGCTGTGATGTTTTATACGCCATGATGACTGCAGATGAGAATTTAGATTGTGGCGGAGATAATGCTCAGTCATGAGAAACAGATAAACTCCATAAAACTCAAATTGAGTTGTACTGATTGAGTATTTATAGATTTACGATAAAGCTGTTGCTTAAGGTTCTTCTGAAAAAAAAGGAAAGGAAAGGAAAGGACGTGACATGTGGCCAAGTATGGTGGCCCATACTTGGAATTTGTGCTCTGCATTTA
>JAUMHE010000080.1:8112969-8135380 GCA_032359235.1 Enteromius mattozi | reverse complement strand
ATAATGTAAACACACAACTGCATGAAATATATAACACTGTGCAAGTGGTTTTTGGATATTTTATTACAAATATCTTATATATTGTGCCTTTAAGGCTAATCCAAAAAATATGGGCTATTTTGTCTAAATACATGGATGAAAAAAGGAAAAAGAGCATGCACAGGTAAATATATATAATAGGCTACCATTCAGATATTGACGGCCCTTATAGGACAGAGTTTTGGTAACAAGGGGTGTGTCTAATTCAGTTTCAATCAGTTCCAGATTTGTAGCATTTTTAAAAAGATGAGATTTCTACATATTTTTGCCCATTTATTGTATAAACTGTATATCCAGCACTGCTCACCATCTTACACTCTCAGTCATTCAGCTCCTCTTAAACAAATTCTTATTTTCATCTCAGGTGATTGCTACTGTGCCCACTAGTCACCTGAAGTGTCTGAAGGAGGCAGGCCATGGGCCAGGGACAGACGAGATGACGGAGGACGAGCTGGCCGATGACGAGGAGGAGATAGACCACGCTGAGAGGGAGCTACGCAGGGGGCAGATCCTCTGGTTTAGAGGCCTTAACCGTATCCAGACTCAGGTGCTGTGCATGAGACCCCTTACCTCTGACCAGTCAATCCCTCTGGTAGAAATAGTTAGAGCTCTAGTCACCCGTATGGTTTCCACAGACAGTAGAACTTATGTCTCCTCAAAGAATGCTCTTTTGCTTTTCCTTTCGTTTCTTCCTCTTCTCTCCTCGCTCTCTCTAGACCCTCTCTGAATCACCAACATTAGTTCATCCTTGCCTTCTTAGTCTTCTCCTTCTTCCTCTCCTTCACTACTCTATCTCTGTCTCTGCTTCCCACTGTTGGGACCCTTCACTAAATGCGTATAGATTTCCCCCAACAAGAATCTATAACACTCCCTCCCCCTTCCCGTGCACAGAGCTCCGTTTTGTCACTCTATTATGTAACTCAAGTCCTTTAAAGTCCTAATTTATTGCTTAGTAACTCATTTGGCTCAGAGTCACAGCACAGAATCAGTCGCAGCCCGGCGCGCTGCATGGGACTTGAGAATGTTGCTCCTCAGGCTTGATAGAGCTTGATAGATTTGCTGAGGATCTGAACAATGTTTGACTCTGGGGATGCACCAACATTAAAGATCTCGTTGATGATAAGCTGCTAATTATTTTCATGTTATGGCTGTATGTAATTCCTATACTATTTTGTTTTAAATTTAAGTTTTAAGAAATTTAAAATTAAAAATCAATTCATTTTAAATGCTATATGTGATATTCATATTATACATTATAATGTACACATAATCCGTCAGAAATCACTGTTATTTCCTAGTCAAGAAACAAATGTTATTATATTATTTTTGTAGAAACTATGATATATTTTTCAGGGTTCTTTTGATGAACAGAAAGTTCAAAAGAATAGCCTACAGTGTACTTGAATTTTTTTTTGTTTTTACTTTTTAAACTTTACTGTCATTTTCATCAATGTAATTTGTCCTTAATCATTTCTTTCTGGAACAAAACTGACCCCAAACTTTACAGTAGTGTATCTACTGAAACAATAAGATAAACTTCTAATATCTACTGATATAGTACTGATTTGTAATGCATCCCTATCTTACGCATTAAGGCTTGTAATATTATCATGAATGTGAGAAGGTGAGAAGAATATAATAGAAGTACAAGAGTTCTTATTTTGTTTTTATCTGCATATATAATCAACCAAATGTGTATTATTTCTTGTTTCTCTGTCCATTTTCTGTTCACTATCTCTTTCTCTCTACAATTTTCAACTCAGCTCACAGGTTTTTTATTATAATTAATATTGTTGAAGTAGCTTGATTTAAGTCCAATGCTAAATTAATTTTCTTGAGTAGAACTGAATTGTTCTTATGCTAATCGTAGCTCTCGATCTGGACACTATCCATGACTTGAAGTGAGATTTTCACTCTTCATGTGTTTTGGTTTGCTTAGAATTGTTGTGTGCTTGCTTTTTAAACTGTGGTAGGAGAAACTTAATAGGATCTTTGTGAAAAGATCTGTTGTGTGGTACACTTGTGAGTTGTTAGTATTGCTTTTGTTTCCTGAGCAGAATTGCACTAGGTACATAAATGATATTAAAGGTCAGCAGATGAGAGGGTGGTGGGTCGTAGTGCCTGTTGGTTTAGGGCACTGTAACTTTAGAAAGAGCTTTTGTAACAGAAAGCTTGCATGGAAGATGTAGCACTCACTCTTTTGGCCATGTTCTTGCCAATATACACCATCACTGAGCAGACTTGATGGGATAGCAGAGCATTATATAGACATTTTTTTAAAATTTGGAGTGCACGGTATAGATTACTGAAGTGCTTGTAAAGCTCCTTACAAGGTTTCCATCGATTCCTTCACTGCTCGACACTGAGTAGGCAAAACACGACACGCATTATAGCAGCTAGCCTCATATCATAAGTCAGCCTAATCTAATCACGGCTTTCATCCTGCGTGCCTCCACTGAGGAGAGCACCTCCATTTCTCGGTGTTGTGTTTTTGACACAGGGTATTTGCAGATTAATTATCGATGAGGTCTTATGCAAGATGATTGCATATTCTTACGGCATTTCCCATTTCGGTTTGGCCTGGTTTAACTTGTTCTTAAGGGCTGCATGTAAAATTGATTCAGCGCACAAAGTGAGTTTCAGAGAAGTGAAACATTTGGGGTGGTGTGGTTGCACAGGCATCCATTTGTTGTGTTAGCTTTTATTACAAGTAATGTTCAGTGAAGTTATCTTGTGCTGTCTATTTGATCTTTTAACAAAGCTATTTAGAAACAAAAGAATACCGCAGTGACATCCACACTCTATTTCTGGAAAAACAGAACAGAATCCTGATAAATTAACTGACAATGCAGCATGCTTCTTTAAGTGAAATGCATTTGCAGCTAGTTTATGTAGGAGGATTTGATTTTTCATTATTTATTGATATGACTTGGTGGTCTTGGTGGTCAGCGATTAATTGTTTGTGACCGAACAAGTTATTACATTTTGATGAATGATTATAAAGACTTTTATTTTATTTGTTATATTATGCACCAAAAAATCACTCTTAATAAGACCCAGACCTTGTTCTAAGAAAGTAAACTGGGTCAATTATGATTTTAGCATGACTTTCATTATGATCCTGGTTGCAAATCTTTTTGGGCAGTTAACTCAAAAATGAAAATTGTGTAAATTGTTTACTCTGCCTCATGTTGCTTTATGTATGACTTTCTTCCTTCTGTGGAACCCAAAAGGAGAAATTCTGAAGAACAATAATGCCAGTTCCCACATAGTGACCTCTAATAACAGCTTTGTGAGGATTAGACTAAACAAAAATTAAAACTGTTGTTTTTTGCAGCAAAAAATAACAGCTAATGGATTTAGAACGACATGAGGAAGAATAAATAATGACAGAATTTAAATTTTGGGGTTAAAAACTATCCTTTTAATGTCTAAAGATGTGTCCCGTAGTACACAATGGCAACATAGCTTTGTTTTCTCCTACCGGGTGAAGTAGCATATTTTCTCCTCGCTCTCTTTTCTCTTTCTCTCTCTTTCTCGCTCTGAAGTGTGTATATGATGTGGTTCTCTCTCTCTCCTGCAGATGGAGGTAGTGAGTACGTTCAAGAGAAGTGGTTCGTTTCAGGGTGCAGTGAGACGTCGATCCTCTGTGCTCAGCCAGCTCCATGACGTAACCAATATTTCTACCCCCACTCATGTAGTTCTCTCCACTGCCAATGCAAGCGCCGCTCCCGGGAGTGAGTTCCCTGCTTTCCCTACCTGTGACAGACACAACACTTACACACTCAGAAACACTTACAAAACATGAAAACTCTTATACACACGCACACATGCTCCAAGCATTCCTCCTCACACACAGCAGCACATGCAACACCCCACCGTGTGTGCTGTGGTACTTCTGTTCTGTATTTTGAAACCTTCTCTGTAGTCGTTTCTCTGTGACTGAGTGGCTCTTTGGCCTGTCTGGCTTCGACTGATCCTTTATGGGCCACTGTTTGTGTCTCCTCCCCGAGTCCCTCCTCTCCTTCTCACGATTTCTGTGTGCTGTCTTATTGTGTCGGGCCTTTTCTCTTGGTGTTGGGTTCTTTGTTGTCTGAAGGTGTTGGTTTTATTTTCAAATCCCTGTTTCTCGATAAGCCATTCTCTGTCCTCTCTCTGTCCAAAACTAAACCTATTACCTACAACAGAATGCGTACAAAACACAGCATTAGTGTTAAGTGCATGGCATAAAATAGCTTTGATTTGAATCTGATTTCTTTTCTTTTTTTTAAAGCTGAAGTGGTTGTTTTTTGATCAGATGGAATTCCAAAAAATATGTTAGATCAGATTTCATAAACATAAACCTTTGGTTGGATATACAGATAGTCCCACCCCAATCCAATGCCACTGAGACAATGTTGTTTTAGAGAAAACAAATTACTCATTTATAGTTTTCTATGAATATTTTAAACTGTAATAGGATTTTAACAAAAAATTACACTTCAGCTTTAAAATGGCACATTCTTATATACATTTGGAAAGCTGGCTATTGAAATATGCACAATATGACTTTGTGTATATTAAATAATTTGCTTAAAATAATTAAATAATTGCTTTTTAAAAAAAAAAATAAGTATGTCTGGATATTGCAAGAAGAACTTGTATAAAAATCTGAATGTAGTCCAAAAAATCCACAGAGGGAACACAGAGAGAGCACTTATTTTCCAAGGGGCTTCTGTTGTCAAGCGTGGTTTGCTAAAAAGACAAGGTTGTATAGTAAGCAGAGCTACTCAATGTGCTGCACTGCTTTGGCTTTTGAGCCTACACAGGGGTAAACCTTCGAGTATAAGCCCTATAAGGTTCTTCTCCCTCTGATAGTTCTCTGTCGCTCTCTCTCTTTCATTCTCCTTCCCTCTGCTACTTTTTTACAGAAAATGCATCTTGTAATTTCCATCGTGAGACTGTGTGAAAGCGTCCTCTAAATGTCTCTGTGCTACTGAACATTCTCCCTTCCACAGATCCTCAAAGTCTTTTTCTTTGTCCCATGGTTCACATGGTTCATGGCTTAAATCTATTTTTACCTGTCTCCTGTTCTCTCCTCTGTAGGCATCTTCTAAACTCTTCTAAACTAACAGTCTTTCATTTTTCTATCAAAAGTACTGCATTAGAATATGTCTAGATATCATTCTTTAAAGGAATCAGAACAAGGGTTCAAAACAAGTTCAGCTCTATTGATAGCATCTTTGTCTTGCTGTTGAAAATAATATCAGCTTGTCTGTCAGTTTACAAACACAAGCAAGGATTACAGATGCTGTCAGTTGAGTAAATTCTGTCTTAAAATACATTCACTAGCTCTCTGGCCATTCCAAACCTGTATGACTTTCTTTTGTCTTTGGGACATGAAATAATATGCTTTAAAGAATGTTCATGCTGCTCTCTCACCGTAAAAGTAGCATGCACACTATATTTAAACTTCTTTATGAGAGGAACAAACCAATGTTTAAGTTGATATACGCTGAAAATATTAATAAGTCCTTCTATTTATGGTCACCATTCATTTTCATTGTATGAAAGTTTGGGCTTGGACTTAGCAGTAAATATTTGTTTTTATGTACCACCGAAGAAATAAAGTCATGCAGGTTTGGAACAACATGAGAGTGAATAAATGACAGAATTTTAAATTAAAAAATAATAATTATAGTTTGTGTGAACTACTCTTTAAACTTGTTTTGAACCCAGAATAATGCTTTAATACACCATCATAGCATTTAATTAGTGATTTTAAGAGTGTGTATTATATGTTTATTTTTCTGGGAATAGTGGACTAACTGCATTTTTTTCAATATTTCAATTTTTTTTTCCTAGCTATTTCTCCATCTTTGTGGTATTTTTTGGTTTCAGGCTAGAAATATTAAGTACGACCACCATATGTCATTGCTGCTGACTGCTCCTTGATGCTTTGCTACATGTGTATCTGTACATTTTTCATCACATTTTTCACTTTATGTCTGCGGACTTATGCTTATGTGGGTGAAACGTGCCACTCCACTCACTCTAGCCTTCTTTTTCAGCCCTACACATATAATTTCTGTTGTTTTTTTCACCACGCTGAATTTTCTTTAGCTTTGACTGCGATTTACAAACTCTAACGTCATTCTGTCAACCTCACGTTAGAAATCAGACTACAGAAACATTTGGTAGATGTTAGCGTGTCAATATCTTTGCCTAACTAGTATTTTTATTCATTTATGATGTATATATTTATACATCATCTGTACGTATCTTTGAAAATCATTTCATGCCCGAAACGTAGCTCTTTAGAGAAGAGAACACTATATTTAGATCAGTCATTCATCACAGCTCTCCAAAAACATACTTTTTTTTTTCCTCACAGCTGTCTCACACACAAATGTTTGTTTAAAAATATTTGACAGATCTTCGGATCAAGTTTGTTTTCATTTTAGGTTTTGTAAAGATGGGTGCACATTGCAACCCAGAGGTTGAGAAGAGACGCAGTGCTGCCAGTAATAGATTCATGTTTATCTCACTCATTTGCTCAAACATTTGCCTTGTACGGTAATGGTTCACTGCTCAACACAGATGCTCCCTATCAGAAAGAGAGTCAGTGGAAGATATTTTCACAAAGCGGAAAGGTCCAAGCGACGCTAATTTATTAATACTTTGATTACTACCATCTGATAAAGATAATCATATTCATAGTCTGTGTCACTGTGTGAATTCTGTCATCAGATTATACAGTGCATTTTATAAAGTGTGTTGCTAAATGCATAATATTGTATAATTTTATAAAGATCACATAGTTAAATTATTCATGATGCAAATATGTGAGATAAATCACATTATAGCAAAGAATATCAATACAAAATACACATTGCTGCAATTAAAAACAGATCCTTTGAAAACATTTTATAATTTATACTTTGAGTTGCATTTATTGTATTAAAAGAACAAAATCTGAAATTCACTACATGGAGAATTGCACTGTATAATTTACAGCATTTATAGTCACTTCTTAATATAAATTATGTCAGATTAAAGACAGCAGTTAGATATATGGATAATTCACTCTAATTTTTGACCAGCTTCATTATTTACCCATTATAAAGAGTGAAAATAGGTCCAGTGATATCTTTATGAATAAACCTTTCTGAATGCATTCATACAAATTCAACATGAAATCATTATTTCATCACTGCTTTGTTAACTACTTCCTCTCCTTTCCTGCATCTTTTCACTTTGTCTGCTTCAAGTCTTTCTGTGTAGCTCTATTTTCATTTCAGACATCTTTGGGAAATATTTGTTGAGTAAAGAAGTCTTTTTTTGTTTTTTGGTTTTAACGATAAAGTTTTTCCATCAAGCTTTTTTTTTTCTTTGAAGGACAGCGTGGGGGAGACAGTGGATAGTAATCTGGCATGCAAACATCCAGAACAAAAAAAACGTCAAATCAGTTTTAAACTAACACACATTTCCCAAAAGTGGGCGATATACTCGAACGTTTACCTGTATCCGTGCAAAAAAAAAAAAAAAAAACTTAAAGAAAGAAACTCAAAGAACAAAAATGAAAACAAACAGTTTCTTGATTCAGATTTGCATGACTTTTTCTCAACAAACAGGCTCTTTGGAAAAACAGATAAGCACTTAACCAAATGCTTGACCGTCCCTTCCTGTTTGTTTGTTTGTTTTGTCTCTTGTAAATTCTTTCTTGGTCATTTTAGCTTCTTTTCCTTTGCTGGGTGAGTGTTGAAGTGAGGGGTGGTCTGCACCGGCCTGTGGCCACAGCAAAGGATCGTGCTCTCAAATCTGCTTCCTTCTGAATATATATACACACGAGAGACGCGTGTGTATATGTGCTCCAGCCGCATTTGAGTTACTCTTACAGCATGAGCCTGACTGCTTACCATCATGCATTCAAGTTTTTGAGTTTGTTTCTGTTCCTGTAACACGACAATGAGACAGCTGCACTGGAATGAGCGTTTTGCTTTCTGATCGGTTCCCGTGCTCCTTCTTTTCTCTGCATATAGACTGAGACAGATCTCATCAGCACTCTTCAGCTCTTCTTCTCTGTGTGTCATCTGCACTCGACTGCTCTGCTGCATGCCAAAAGATGCTCGCCTTCTCTCTATCTCTCTCACTGAATGTGCTTTTCCACACCTCTAAACATTCACAACTGAATCTGTCATCCGAACTGTAATCCAGAATAGTATCCCTTACCGAGATAATAAAAAAAAAATTCAATTCAATTCAAGGCCTATGATACTGTACAAAGGTGTGATCCATTTGTGCTGATAAGGTGACTTTAGTAGAAACCAGAGATACTGTGACCTTGTTTATTGTGCCTGCTCTCTTCTTGTCAGTGTGATAGTGCTTGTTAAGGTCTTCTGTCACAGTGGTTGGTGTCATGTAATTAATGGCTCAGTGCCAGGAAGTGACTAGTCATCATCATCCGTCTAGATGATGTCTCTGGAAATTTTATAACTTATCCTCTGGCAGTCAATGTAATGTGAGCTTGTGGAGAAATTTATCTTATAGGCCCACTAGGGTAGACTCACTTCTGTAGATAATTTGCATGTGTTTCTTCAAATATGAATATGCATTATTTGTCATAGAAAAAAAAAAATCTAAAAGGATGAAAACTTTTTTATATAATCACTTAACAAGCTCAAAATAGTTTTTAATTGTCATAACACATTTCAACATTTTTATTGTGAAAATTAATTTGTATTTTTTTTTACACAAATTACTGTTACTTGTTTGTGCTGTAATAAAAGGCAGATAAAAATAAGAAACAAAATACTTTTTTTATAAACTGTAGAAACACCTATGTGTTTATATAATTATAATTATTATTATATTGAATTTCCATTTGCATTAAATCACGACAGTAGAATGCAAACTGGAATAAAACTCATTTTGCTGATCAGGGTGATAGATGAGATTACAGATCCTTTGATATTTAACACCTCAGCCACATTATATCTTCACAGCTTTTCACTCACTAACTGGCATTAACTGACATCATTGGTTGATGGCCTCATTATGCATGTTGTCTCCATGGCTTCTGTTATGACATCACGATCACATTACTAGAGTGCTATTGCTTCCTTGTTGATGCACTCCTGAATGCTGCTAGTACACTTGAAGAGTATGTCATAACTCCTCCAAGAACAGCATACTGCATCACTGTGGGTCCGTCCTCCCTTCATGTCACCAGCCAGACCCCCAGTCATGCATCTATTCATAACATCCCCTTTGCTTAACACTGTGTTGCAGATTCTTACCCACTGTTTCTTCCATTGGCTGTGTGTCTATGTGTGTACCAAGACATTCTCCTTTATGTTTCTCTTTCTCTTTGTGTCACTACTTCAGTTTTCACCACTAAGTCGATATACACACATGGCATTTATATTGGCTTTTTTTTGGTACTTTGTGCTTCCATTCGTCTCTTTGTTTGAGGCCTGGTCTGTTTTCTGTTTTGGGCTAATGAGAATGTTCATCACCTTTCATTTCTGAGTGATAAGTGTGAACTGACAGCTTGGGTCCATTTCCTGTGTCTTTGATTTGGTTTTATTTTGTTTGTCATCTGTCTTTCTTTGAGAAACTCTTAAGATCTGGTTGTGCAGCTTTAGTATAAAGCCTGTGTTTATCGGTATTAATCTAAAAAAAAAATGTGCATTGTGTAATTTCTGCAGCATAAAACCTAAAACAGAATTGCAATCTGTTTGTCTGAGCAGCTGTTATTGGCTTAATCGATGACCGGGGCATTATACGTGCATGAATGATGATCAAAAAGAAAAGAAATTATACTATTAGAAATCAGTAAAAAATGTGTATAGTGTTTTTCCAAATGTAGTTTTTGTTGTTTTCAATATCCTATAAGCTAGAATGCTGAATATTTAGACCAGTAAAGAATATCAAACTGTAGAGCTTATTCATTCCTAAATTAATTAGTGTGATTGAATCAAATGGAGTATACTTGGAATGCTACATATTTGGCAGGAAATATTTGCTAAATGTTTGCATCAAAACTAAAGTATACAGTTTCAGTTTTGACAGTTTAGCATTTGCGTAAATATGGCAAAACTGAAGCTTTGAGTTTAAGCATTCACGTTTAAAGGTTTGCATCAAAACCAAAGTATACATTGGGTTTAAGATTTCACATTACAACTGAAGCATACCTTGGGTTTAAGCATTCATATCAAAACTAAAGCATTCTGTACTTTGGACTTAAGTGTTTGCATCAAAACTGAAGTATACTTTGGGTTTAAGCATTCACACTAAAACTGCAGCATAATTAGGTTTAAGCATTCACAGTAAAACTGAACCATACTTTAAGTTTAAGCATTCATACTAAAATGGAAGCATATATGTGCTTAAGCATTTGCATCAAAAAACTTTTTTTTTGCAATTCTGTTTTTTGTGACTAGAAATTTCACATTGCACCTTCAAGTATCAAAATAAAATCTTTACCATGCCCTATAAAAAAGACACAGACAGATTCAGTTAGTGCACTATATTTCGCAGCAACCTGATCTTGAGCTGTCTGTGCATTGTAAGGCATGTCCAGAACAGGTTCTACAGTGTTTCAGGTGTTTTCTATCACACATGTACTGAGAGATTTCTTTGCTCCCACCCTCCTCTGTCTCAACCCTCTCCCTGTCCTCACTTCTCCCACTCTGTTTTCTCTCTGTACCTCGTCCCCTCTGTTCCCGTGTAGATGCGGGTGGTGAAAGCGTTCCGTAGTTCCCTTTACGACGGAATCGAGAAACCTGCGTCCAGGAATTCCATCCACAACTTCATGGCGCACCCCGAGTTTCTCATCAACGACTTCATCCACAACATCCCGCTGATTGACGACACCGACATTGACGACGAATCGGAGTGGTCGAGGCACAACCACCAGTTGCATCCGGCCTTCCGAAAGCCCCCTCCTCCTCCGGTCCAGCCTCCACAGCAAAACCGCCCACCACCCCGTCCCTACCGCCAGTACAGCCTCCCCGCCACGCCTAACCGCAACAACAACGCCATCGAGAGCAGCGTCTACCACCTGAACCTCCCCACAGGCCCAGACGGGCACTGGACAACCCCCTCTCGACAGCTCTACCCTCTCCTAGCCCTGGAGACCTCTCTATGAGGATAAGACCCTAAGAACTTTGAGGATGCGGACCTGTGCGGGTCAGGCTGGTGGGGGAGGCTCCTACGGACACGTTGTAGGTGGTTGATCCCCAACACTAAGACAGGGTCATCCCAATCATCTACCCACTACCACCATCCACCGAAAGCACTATGTCTCATTCCTCATGTCTCGACAACAGCCCCACAGACACCTCTCCTCTCACCATGTGGAGAGGAGGCCAGTCTGCTGCATGTCTGTGGTTCCTTTGGACGGACCTGAGAAGGTGAGGAATCCAGACCCGATGTATTTTAGCAGCTCTTTAGTGCTGGTGACTATTGACTTCTCAGAATGCAAAGGAATATGTTCCCTACGGTTGGAGTAGGGGTCCATTCACTTTACTTTTTATTGGTGTTACTAAACTCAATATTATTATTATCATGTTTGACTTCTTACTATCGCCACCGTCATCCTGAGTGCTCGGATTATCATTGCGATATCACAGAAAACGACTTTTATTACTCTGAGTAATGCTTTATGGATAAGCTTTAAAACATTTTATTTATTTATTTATTTATTATTTATTTATTTATTCAGTTATTTATTGTGATCACCAGATTTTTTTTTTTTCTTTTCATTTTCACATTGTCTATCTCTCTTTCTCTCTATGTGTCTGTGTGTGTGTTGTGTCTGTTCTAAAAGCATAAAAAAGCTAGAAAAAAGAAGTACTAACAAAGCAAAGATAATATTAATTTGAAGCTTAGACTAACTCAATTATAATGCGTCTGCTGATAACTAAAAGAAGACAAAAACGTTGCAGCACCATTTAAACTATCATTGTTTTACAGCTTTTTATGTATAAAAAAAGTATTATTTTAAGGCAATTTGTAGCTTCACTCCAAGTGAGAGTAAGCATTTTTAAACACAGAAATCATGCTCATGATATTTTAAACATTTACGCAGCATGTTCATGTTTAAAATATTCTACAGGGTAAAGGATTTGGGCAATCCCATCACAGCAATTGAATGATAGTGAGTGGGATTTCGGTGGTTTTCCATCTCAGCAATGGCAATCAGCCTTACGACAAAATGGCCTTGTTAGTATGTTATACCTTGTTCAAAGTAGTTGAAATTGGATTTAAGGATTTCAGTGGGTTTGCCCAGACTCCACATTTAATGGTGTCTTATATTTCTTTCACATAAAAGCCATTAAAATTCATGTTGTGTAGATGACACCAACAAATGCATCAACCCTTTAAACATGTTCAAATAATTACATGCATATCTGCTGGCCCTTTAAATACATTCGCACTCACACTTGCTTTCCTCATATGTGTGGAATATATATCATATATGAATATGTGAATTTCTGCAGACTGTGGTCACCAGGGTAGGGAATCCATCTTATACTGCCACACTATAGTCAAAAAAAAAAATCAAAGATACTAAAGATGGACAATCCGTGAGGGTATCATTACTTTTGCACAATATCGAAGCTCACCATGGACTTTGATAGACACGCTGTCTGGCTATTGGTCTATATTTTAGCATTTCAGAACAACAGTTTTGTTTTGTTTGCACAGAACAATAATCCCTATTATATATGTAAAGGCATGCATGATTCTCCATGTCAGATGATAGAGTGTTTGATTCAGTTACATTCCATTGACCATCCACTGATCAGTTGTACCATCTGGGGTTACCTCCTTTTACACCCCATAATCATCTGAAATGGTACCGTTACTATCATACCACTTCAGTCGATGCATTGCAACTTATTACAATCATTTCGGGGAATGAGACCGGCACTTATGCAACAGACTGCCCTGCCCACTGCTCTGTGAAATACGCTTCATGTACATATGGATCTCGGAAAAAAAAAGAAAAAAAAAACCTTTATCTGTATAGAATACTTTTCTAGATTGTCCAGTTCAGAGAAACTGGCAAATATCGAAAGCAGACAATGCAAGCATGAGCGTCACTAGATCATGTCATTGCATTGGTCGGTCGTGTCTTTGCGGAGCATGTTGATATCATATCGCTTGCTTTACACCATCATTGTTTGACTTCACTTTTGTCTGTTGATGCTTCACTGTGGCTCTTAAGCGGTTGGTGGACACACGTTTCTCCTCCCAGCGCATCTGTGCTGTCATTAATGTGCTATAGTCAATGCTGATGTTCTTCTCCTGATACTCTGGCGTGGAGTCTGGAGGTGGAGCAGTGTTGCACTGCCAATCTGACTACTTGTTATATGCCAACAGACACGTTGCTTAAAATGGGTTGAGTTGTTCTAGTTCTAGCAGAATGTTTTGTCGATGGATCTTTAAATGGAAAACCCATTTGTAAAGGAATATTCTGGGTTCAGTCCCAGCTTTATTTTACAAAAATTCAAAACCTTGGGGATACAGCAAGGCTTACAATGGAAGTAAATGAGGAAATAGTACAGCCAGAAAATGCAAACAGTATGAATGTCAAATATAAATAAACAACTTTTGCCATGATGATGCAATAACATTGACCATAAACCCCTAAAATGATTGTAAAAATGATTGTTTAAACAGTTTTGCAGGTCAAATAATACACATTGGAAAAATTAAATGTATTCAAGTGCAAAGTTTATGATTATAATTGTCACGCTTTTAAATCCTTCAAAAAACATTCAGTTTCATTGTAGGTGCCTCATCACATCCTTGATTTTTGCGATTATCAATATTTATCAATAATTGTCTCTCGTTTTCTTTTGATAGTTTTAATTTAGCTGCAACGTTATGTTGCACATGCTTAACATGCTTTGAACCCAGAATATTCCTTCAAGCAAAACTGTGTTATATCTGCATGAGTGTGTCCAGCTTTTGGCTGGGTTCGATTGAGTTTAGACAGTTCCAGTGGAGTCTCTAGTGTGGAGAGCGCTGGCAGGTCTCACAGACTGAACCCATTTAAAGGCTCAGATACAATCAGCAGGCCAAAGTGGTGGTCAGGGAGGATAGGTCAGTGAACCTGCTATACCATAACAAAGAAACTTTTCCTAACCTTATCTTATCCTCAGCAAAGCTTAACTACCAAAATAGGCCTCAAGCTATGCTCGTCTCTTAATAATTTTTAAATCTAACAACTATATCTAAGACGTATACCCCAATCATTGAAGTCTCCAGACAGTGATGATATATATTACAGTGGCATATGTATGGTATCCCTCCTCTCCACCACAACAGACAGCCACTTTATCAAGACTCCTGATAGAGTGACAAATATATATACGCATATATATATATTAAAAAAAAAAGAAAACAGATAATCCAAAACTCCATCGTCTGCCTTCATTTTGTTCCATTCTGTTGTAGAAAAATCACGCAAGGTAAGGTGAAACAATGTAATGTGAAAAAGAGTAAATAATATACTATATTTAATATAAAAGTTATAAATTATTGTACAACTGCACCATCACTGTACATTTTGCCAAAATGTGCACATGTGCATCTTTTGTTTACGATTTAAGCACATTTTGTTTTGTTTTACTTTGTTGTCTCTTCTTTCTTTCCTCCTTTTCTTTTTTGTAAAGAATTAAAATTGAACAGCTTGTACATTATTATGATTACTATTATTATGACTATTATTATGATTATTATTATTATTATTATTGTCTTTTTCCATCAGTGCTCTTTTAGCTGATGGAAAAAACAGTTGCACATTATCCTGAACATACACTTACTGCTCTACAATGGAAAAAAAGAGAAAAAAAAATTGAACTATTAAATATATTAATAATTACCTGCCTGTTACTTAAGAGAAAAAAGTATCTATCTATGATGAAAGAACACAGCTGTATACTGTAGACTAAACTGTATGGAAATCTAAGAATTTAATGGGAAAATAAGTCAACACTTTTTGTCTGTATAAAAAATCAAATCAAAGTATTCTACAATAATAACTTTGACCAGTGTCTGTTGTTGTGTTTTATTGTGTGCCTTTGATTATTTCTTCTGCCTGATGACATTGCCCTTGAAGGAAATCTTTTTTTGGAAAGATAAAGTAATTCTGGTTATCATTTTAGGATGGGCAACAAGGTGTCCAACACTTCTGCATCACATATCGTCAAACGTTTTACTCTGTACATAGTTTGTTGCTGGTTCTGGTTCTCATTGCAGGTTACTCTGGCCAAGAACTGCCCACTCAGACAGTAAGAGAACATGTGACTTACACGTGAAGTGAGATAGCACATGTACATCTGCAAGATGTCTGTTAAAGATCTCTTGATCTGGAAAGCATCTGCTGTCTACAAACGTCTGGCCGTCTTTCAGATGTCAATTTTACACATGTTCTAAATCATAAACATCTTAAAGACATCTAATAGACGCCTATTTGACATCAAAAAGGAGACGTTCAGTAGATGTATTGCAGATGAGCAAACAACCTAAATAATACGTCTTGCAGATGTAAATGCAGATGTCAAATAGACGTCTCCTAGATGTATGTGTGCTATCAGGGTACAATTTTTACATGCCGTTTCTCTGAAATAAATTATACCAGTGGGAGACTTGACGTCTATGATGGAGCTCTGCTTTAATAAGAATATATAATATTTACTATTTAGAGTTGGGATGGTGCAGGCATGCTGGCTGAATATGAAAGGAACACGGACTGAGGTAAGTGAGCATTAGCATCCCCTGGATTGACCGAAGAAAAACATCCTGGGTGAACAGTGAACTCTATTTAAATTCATTGTTCGTGGTTTCAACTCAAATTGCTGATAAATACATAAAAAGGTAATTAAAAAAGATAAAATTGTTTTCTGTTATTATACTTGTATTTTGTTGTTTGGTAATGGCTTGGTAGATGAGTTTTAAAAATATCTAGATGTTTTGTTTGTGTGTCAATATAGAATACATGAGGTGAGTAATCACTGCGTAAAGGTTTTACCAACGTGTTCACTTAAAAACCTGTAATTAAAGGGATGTGACTTCGACGCCTTCTGACGTAAAACTATAAACTACTCAAAGAGTCCCTGAACGAATCACGAGTCTTTTTAGTGAAAGTACAAAAGATTCGAGTCACAGGGATGAATCAGTCTTCACCACTACTACGTTTATAACCAGTAAACACTGGGCAGAGCTGAAGGTGCAATCAGATGTTTGTTGTGTTTTAGTGTAACGTTAGAAATCATTAATTTCTCTGGCAGTTTTTGTATGAGCTTCTCAAATACTTATTTTAAATAATCCAACTAAGCGTAATCTTCGAAGCTGAGCATCCTTCTCTATGGCCGAGAAACACCCTCTCAATGAATCAGGAACGGTAGAGGTAACTTTTTTTTTTTGATGTTTGATGCTTTTTATTAAACAAAAGTTCAATTTCAAAACACGCTAAAAGGATAAAAATCTTCAAGGGATATGTGATCTTAAAATGGTTTTAAATCAGTGTTATTCGTTCTTACCACTTTATTTACAGGTTTGTCGAATAGCCATATTTAGTTTTACAAATAAATATCTTCATTTGACATGTGAAAGAAGATTTAAACCAGTTCTGTTTTGTAACGCTATGAATAGCATATTAGGGAGTGTACATATTTTCTGCTTTGACAGAATTGTAAAGTTAGGTTTGAAAGAACTGGAGAGCACCACCCAAAACTGCTGCTGTATGCTGACTGACACACAACTGCAGGCTTACCTTGGGGATGCTATCATTCCCATATAAGCATAACTGAGTCGTTATCCCTGTTTAAAATATATCCATATCATGATTGTACAGGAACAAGCTACATAAACACTTCCAAAAGTAATGTAAAATAAGAAAAACAATATACGAACAAATTGAGGATATGTATATTCTTAGGAAATGTCTACTAATGCTCAGGTAAGTTCATGGTAAGTAGAATATATTGGCATATACTTGCAAAGTGTCTCATAGCCAGTATGTTGTGTACCTATCAAAATAAAGTGTTAGAAGTTATTACACAGACAGTCTACTAACACTGTAAAGACTGATAGTTAACATTTACAAAGTTGCTGTTCGTAGAATGTCTAAAGTGGCCTATTGAAATAAAATTATTACACATATGATGCAACACTTATGTTTGTATGAACTTAAACGTATAGGCCTATGTTTCAGTATTTCAGTATACAGCACTAATCTTCAAGAGTTAATTTGATGTTCAGCTATTCTTGGTATAAATGTTAAAAAAGCATTTCATGCACATAAAGGCTTTTGAACCCTCCTGTTTGGGATCTCAATAACTTAAAAAGCCTATGTTGTACTGCATTTGCTGGCAGATTTTTCATCCTCTTAGCAATAAAATTATATATACACTCAGAAAAAAGTACAATAGCTGCGACTGGGGTGGTAGCTGAACATTATAGGTACTAATATATAGCCTACCTTTAAGGTACAAGCATGGACCCATTAGGTGCATATATATATATATATATGGAGGGGATTTAAAATATATTGAAGGTTTAGAGTGCTCAATAGTTTTTTTTATGTATTGTTCACTCCCTGTCAGGCTCCTGGTGCAGGGAACACACAGCATCACTTCAACATGAATCATTACGCTACTAAGAAGAGTGCGGCACAGAGCATGCTGGATGTGGCTCTTCTGATGGCAAACTCTTCTCAGCTGAAGACCGTGCTGCATTCAGGAGCACAGCACCGCTTCTACGTTCCTCTCATCGCTCTGATCTCACTCTCCATTTCACTGCAGGTCATTGTAGGCCTCCTGCTCATCTTCATTGGTTCGTTCATCTCAACGTATTCTGCTGTATTTTCTTTGATGTAACACTAATGTGTTTTCTCTCGCTCTCTTTAGTGAAGTATGACCTGAATGATGTTAAGAAACAGCCGAGACTTAACACAATGAATGACGCAGCAACTGTTTTTGTGTTCTTTACTGTTCTTATCAACATCTTCATCACAGCCTTGGGATTTGAGTCTGGAGGGTGAGCAGAGTAACAGCAAAGTATCATTAGAAAATAGATTTATACACATTTTTATAATTAAGTTAATTGAGGTAATGTCCTAGTAAGAAATCTGCACGTCTATGAACATCTATCCCTTCTTTATTCCCATAATTCTCAGACTGTACTAACTTTACATCTCATCCCCTTGTTTCAGGGGCAGTGTAATATTTGAAACTGCACTCGCTCAGACCAGATCTTTAAACTTCACTGATGATGTATAAGCACACAAGGACTGCTCACATGATTGTATTGCCACTCAATGACATGTATTTACCAAAAGACTTAATGGACATTATACTCTGTATCATATCTCAGCAAAAGATCTCATGTGACATTTTGTTTAGGCAGCACATTTTTAACAAACTATGAATTTGGAACAGAGATAGATATAGTCAAATGTGTTTTCCCCCCCCCTCTTGGTTATAGCATCTTTATAGCCACACTGCTGAAAACCTAATTGAAATAAATAGGTTAATTTAATCAAGCTGTTTCATACAGTACATTATAGTACTGTATTGTACTGATTTGTATCAGCAAAAATGTTTTGGATGTATTGATAAATCAGTTTGCATATGATCTAAAATGAAGAATTTAAAGTTTGGGGATGTTTAGAAATATAAATGTACATACACATAGGCCTACATACATACATCCATACCTAAAATATAATAAATGAACTAAACTCACACTTTTTGTCTTACTGAATCACCAAACAAAAATGTTTAAATCTTCAATTATTATAATTATAATGCTCAGGGTAAATATTATAATCCTACTTCGACCTGTATAATTATGGTTGCCTATTGTGGATTGTGTGTCGTTGTAATATGGTTGTGACCGCTGGGGGTCGCTGTAGCCACAGGCTCCGACCCAGTGTTGCCAAGTCCGCGGTTTTCCCACAGAATTGGGCTACTTTAACACTCTTTCCGAGAGATGTTTTTCATGTCTACCGGTTGAAGCAACCCCAGTAACGTAATATTTAGCCACAGGAATGCGAGTCTTTAACAAAAATCGTGCATTTTACTTCACCAGAACGCGATTTTTTATTTATTTTTTTTTACCGAGAATTCCACCTGAAAAGCGTTTGGGATAGTTTTGGGTAGCAATTGGGCGGGTTTTGCTGTGAAAATCTGGCAACCCAGTTTGGACTCGTCACTCGCGGCAGAAATAACAACATGGCGGGCAATTCAAAAGAGCAGCTGCTATCTACGCGAGTTTACAACACCCTTCAGGTAGTTTACACATCTTCATCGACACACTACACACAGACAGTGACACGCTCAATCATTTCTGATATTTCGCGAAGTCAACACTGTCCGTGTTGGGTCTGTAGTAACATTAACGTTAGTCTTTTGGGTCTGTGAGCTGCTACGTTAGCTGCTAACATTAACTTAGTTCTGGAGATAACAACAGTGAACTTAACTGATAATTAAAGTAAAATGTAGTACCACCTTATGTATTAAAAAATACAGTACTTGATGTAATTACTGGTTTAGTTAACGTTATGTTTCTTAAACTGCTGTGTTGACCGCTCAGAGTCTGGGCTGTCCTCTGGTGGATGGGCTGTACCTGCGGGATTCAGACAGTGTGCAGGAGCTCCTCTGCTCTCCTTCATTACACAGGACTGATATACTCAAGTGGATTTGCGCCAGGTCTGATGCATGATGGATTATTAAACATGGTCAGAATGATGCCAAATGTGCAGTTTGCAAATCTGTGTACTAAAATGCCTTGCTCTGTTTGTGTGTTTATTCTTTTACAAAGCATTTGCCCAACCATAAAGGAGAAGTTTTCCACAAATAAAGCAACTCAAAATGATGATTTTGTTCAAGGTAATCTTTTGTATAAATCAAAGGCAAAAAAAAAGTTTTAAATTTAAAATTGAAGATTTAAATATAGTTCCTCCCCCTACATTACACTACGTACATTAATGTATAATGATTGTCAATTGTAATTTAATTAAAATAAAACTATGATCACTTATTCTTTTGTACATTTTAATGAGCACAGGTTAGAATAAGTAAGTTGTTTCAATTTTGCACATTTTTATCTGTTACACTGATATTTATTTGATCCAACTAAAGCTTGGTCTGCTCTGTTTCCATTTTTGTTATTTTCTTATGCTTATTGTTTAATATATGATTATATATGCTTATTGTTTTGTTGTGCTTTCTCTCTCGCACACAGAACTTACACGGTTTGGTTATGAAATGATGTTATGTAAACCTAACGACCGGGATTTAATTAAGGTATGAAGTAATGCGATGCTGATTTCTGTAATGTCTAGTGCATTTTATGTAAACCGAATGAATTCATGCCTGTTATATTTTCAGGGTCTTGCCCCACCATTACAGCAGCTGAGGTTTCTAGACCAGCTTCTAATGGTCATTCAAGTAGACTCCTCCATAAACTCTAGGTATCTGACTTTTGCAGCTTTTTGTTACATTGATTTAACATCCTGCCCTTCTAAGCTCCCTGCAATAATTCAACGCGGTCCTGTTTTAATGTTTGTTTTGATAGGTGTAGGGAGAAGTCATCCTCTGGTGATGACAGTGTGAGGAACGATGATCTTCTCCGGGAGCTAATGAGTCAGGATCACTTATCAGACCTGGATATGCTCCTGAATCCGGTCTGCAACCCGTGGCCTGTTCATATCCGTGAACATCTAATACGCACACAGTCCGCTCAGAACAAAATGAACGGAAAACAACACAGTAAATCCAGTGATTTCATAAACAGGTCTGTATGATTGTTACACACCCATGTATGTTTTCAACTGTTGACTTTAACATGGTTATGTACTGCCGTTGAAGGAGTGATCAACATTCCCGACTAGGAAGTCATGGAGAAGAAAGCCTGACAGAGGCCATGGCGCTGCTGCAGTCTACACGGAGCACATTAGACGAGCTGCACAAAGAGGTGGGATGTGCTGTTGTTCACATCTGATATAATGTGTTTGGTTTCTATAATATCCTGATCCTATCTGTTCCTCAGTGTGAGTTCCTGAAGTCACATTCATCAGGTTCAGCAGCTGCTCTGTCCCCCTGTGCGCTGAAAGTGGCCATCTCAGACATGTCTCAGCTCATGACGGCTTTTGGACACGTCTACAACACAGACTTTAAGGCGTACTGCCAAAGAGTCCCTCCGGCCCTCAATTCTGGCGCTAATGTGTTTCAGTCTGTACATCAGCTCCTGCACACCTGTAATACGGTACATCATTTATCTTAAAGAGATTAATTACCCCAAAAACTAACATTTGCTGTTAATTTTATTATTTTATTGGTAATGCATGAAATACAAGTCTATGGCTACAGTCACTTTGAGAGTCCAAAAATAAATCAGTGGACTCAACAATATATTGACGTCTTATGAAGCAAAATCATTGATCTGTGCAAGAAACTGAACAATAATACCTGTAACCCATTCAGAGTATGCATGTATTTATGGGAGAAAATGGACAGCTCTTGTATATATTTTGCATATTAAAATATTGCATATATTGCATATTCAATACGAATGTTTTGCATTCTTGCATTCTTCATTTACATTTCAGGAGCTGGGGGCTCTTAAGCAGCTGTCTGAAACCTCATCGTTTCTCACACAAACAGTGCAACAGCTGCAGACAGACAAGCGGTACTGGTCTAAAGGAAAGAAGCATACCCTGCGTGAGTGTTTTCTTGGATATCTTGGATCTGAGCTAAATTTTGTGCACAAACTTCTAAATAACGTGCTTGTTTTTTTTTGTTGTTGTTTGTTTTAGCTGAACGGTTGGAGGAGCTAAAGAACAGATATGTGGCTTTTCTCTCCCTTCATCAATCATAACCTCAAGGACAAAGCAGAGATCTGCAACCTACAGCTTGGATTTTAATTAGTGAAAGGCATAAGGTGTCAAACATAACCAGTCAGACCACTTATTTACATGTTCAGGACTGTTCCTGTAGCACTTTGTGATTTGTAACACCACTATGCCATGCACTGTTATGCAGATTTATACTAGAAATAACTAACAAACTTCTGTTTTTGAACAACTCTAAGACATTGATCACTAAGCGTTTCACTTATAAACTTGCCTTCCAATAGAATACTCCTAAACAGCTACTATAAACTATAATCCTTTTACTTTGCAAAAGCCTGTGATTTAGTGTGTGCAGTAGCAAACATAAGTGTGCCAGTGTTTAATCTGCAATCGTATGTCATGACTCATTTTTTTTTTTAATAAAGACTCTCCTTCTAGAAACGCAATGTGTTTTTTAAATATATATATATATATATATATAAACAGTTAACATATGTGTAAACTTAAGAACTGAAGTTT
>JAUMHE010000080.1:8084021-8110268 GCA_032359235.1 Enteromius mattozi | reverse complement strand
TACAAAGAAAAGAACACAGTACCTACAGTCAAATATGGTGGAGGTTCAAAGATGTTTTGGGGTTGTTTTGCTGCCTCCTGCACTGGGTGCCTTGACTGTGTGCAAGGCATCATGAAATCTGAGGATTACCAAAGGATTTTGGGTTGCAGTGTAGGGCTCAGTGTTCTGATGTGGCCAGCAATGAGTCCAGATCTAAATCCCATTTAACACCTGTGGAGCGAGATCCTAAAATTGCTGTTGGGAAAAGGCGCCCTTTCAATATGAGACCTGGAGCAGTTTGCAAAGGAAGAGTGGTCCAAAATTCCGGGTGAGAGGTGTAAGCAGCTTATTGATGGTTATAGGAAGCGACTGATTTCAGTTATTTTTTCCTAAGGGTGTGCAACCAAATATTAAATAAAGGGTGCCAATAATTGTATTTTTGGAGTTTTGTATAACATTGTCAAATTAGCTTTTTTCCCTCACTTTTTTTTTTGTTCTAATACACACAAAGGGAATAAACATGTGTATAGCAAAACATGTGTTAATGCAATACTTTTCTGTGAGAAACACTTGATTTTCTGAAATATTTCAGGGGTGCCAACAATTTTGGCCAAAAAAAAACTAAACAAAACGTAGTGTTTACATGTCAGGGACAATCAGCAAAAGGAAAGTAATGAATGAAATTTGTTTAATAAAACAAATTATACAATTTATACCCTTAATAATTTTCCATAATAGTAATAAGGCACTTCAGGTTTATAACATTGTGAATTTAGTCTTGGCTGTAGGGGTTATTGCATTGTGCCTAACAATGGCCTTTAACTAACTATTATTCACAAATTAGCACAAGCTTGTTTACTTGATTGCTCAAATCTCTTCAGTTTTATATTCAGCACCTTAGAAGTTTTTTAAAAAAGGGTTAAACACTGAAAATAGCTAATTGAAACAGTGTAGCAAATAGCATGCTACAAAATGATTTAAAGACACTTAAATGCCCTGATGATCAGAAAAATCTTAAAATGGATAGTTTTCCAAATCTGTACCTGTTTGATTATAAAAATGCACGAAGCAAGTATTTGGATAAAACTTTATGCATTATGCACAAGTTTATGGTTGTACGATAACTGGTAATAAACCTCACATTTCATAATCATACAGAATATTATTAGCTCCTATTCCAGGCTATATTTTTGGCTGTTTTTGTAATGAATCAGTTTAGTTTGGGGCTGATGAACATATTTAAAACATCTCACTGTTCCTCTACTGAAGATTTTTAAAGGGGGTCTCCTCTGCAGGCTCCATACATGTGTACACATAATAAAGAAACACAGCAATGATAAGAAACACCAAGACACGAAGCCAGCCCGGCACACCTCCAGATTTGCTGGTCTCTGGACTGGATTGACCATGCTGCATGGATTTGGAGACTGATGGGCCTGGTCGAGAAGAACTCTGATAGGACGAGCGAGTTGGGCTGATAATGGGCCTTAAAAATACACAGGAAGGACATTTCATTTATTTTCAAGTATATCACAGAATTACAGAGAAATAGAGATATTTTAAAAGAAGATGAAAACACATTGTTAAAACAAAAACTCACTCATTGTTATAGCCTATGTCTTCATCTCTGTAACCAGTCAGCTTTGACTTCCGTATGCTGTGAAGAGATGCCATATATCCAGTTAGCATTTAGGTGAAAACTAATTTGAAGCTAAAAAATGAGATAAAAAAGAAACAACTGGATCTCACTCGTGGGCAAAGTCGGCATCGGTGACCCTTGACCTCCTTGTGCTGCGGAGAGATCACACATATACAATTACTGTAAGCATATAAGTATATTTGTGATCTCTGCTACACATTTTGATAGACATTATGATTTCAGATAACTGCTTAACATCAGGGTTTCTGCAGGTTTGTTTTCTGTGTATGTTCTGTGTCAAAATAACTTTAAAGTTTGAAAATACTTTGTTTGAAAATACAAAAACAGAGTATGGAAAAAGCTTTTATATCCTTTAGACAGATACTGTATTTCTTCTTGTTTTAAGCATAAACTCACTTCATTTTGTCCAGTTTCTTAAGACTTTGATGTATCATGATAATTATTTGTATTGAGAAATAAAAATACTAAGAAAGGTATTTATTTCTTGCAATGCGTGCAAAATTTTATACAGTACCATGACTTTATAAATTTAATATACAAAAAAAGTCCCATTTAGACATGCACTCTATTAATTTACTAACTTTTCTAATCTTTTTACAAGCTTTTCTAGTCTTTTTGTATTGTATGTTTTTTTTATTATACAATAAAAATTTTAAAAACCCTGTGTGCTATGTTTAAGCTAACAGACTTATTATAGCACTTGTGTATCATTGCTCTTTTGTTGATTTTGATTGCTTCGATAGTCCTCATTTGTAAGTCACTTTAGATCTGTGTCTGCTAAAAGACTAAATGTAAATGTAAGACTTTCTGCTCTGATTCAAGACCTTATTAATTTCTTATATTGTGGAAGGACAAATGAAGCCTTTTTAAAACCTGCAGAAACCCCTTAACATAGTCAAGAAAATTAAATAAGATACTTACACATCACCAGATCCATCGTATGTGCTTTGTTGTGGCTGCTGAATTTAAAAAATGGCTTATTAATAGACTACACGATATAAGAGCAGATATCTTTCGAGATCAGGTTTTACTTACGGACTGATGATAGGTAATATATTCCACTTCCTCCTCTATAAAAACAAATAATAAATTTTGCAAGTGTAATTATACACCATTAATAGGGAGAATGTCAAAGCTTGTATCTCTCTCTCTTTTTTTTTTTTTTAAAGAGAAGCCTTACGTTCTTCTCGGTAGTATGTCTTGTCAGACGAGGAAGGTTTAGCTTTTTTGGTCATGGCTTCATTCAGTTTCTTTTCATAGAGTTTCCGTGTGGATTCTGCAAAAACAAAACCGCCACAACTTTTGCCAAAATCATTGACAAAAACATGCTCTAACACGCTTTCCTAAACTAGTGCTTAATTTAATGAATACATTTAAAAAGAAATATATTTTTTAATTCAAAAAAAAATTTTTTTACATACTTTTTAAGATTTATATTAAGTTTTTTTTTTTTTATGACTATCAAGTATAAAACTTACTCTAAAAGACTAAAGGCTTATTATCACATACCTACTATGGGTCCATGTTTAATGCCATATTCATCCAGCAGCTGACTGATCTCCTTATCAGATTTTCTGCTTAATGAGGACATCTGCAACAACAGGATTTATGTAAAGGTTTAAGATTTAAAATTGTGATGATGACTCATAATAATGTTCTAGCAGGTAACGTTAGGTAACTAAGTTAGGCCTACTGGTTGACTGAGAAACCAAAGTTAACGTAAAACCGTAAAACAATATTATTTTATCTCTAAAATAACAAAATCAATCTCTCACAGAGAGATACAACAGCCAGCACCGCATAAGAATAAACAAAGGTACTTCTGTGTCAGACTGCTATAACATCTGGGGCTGAAAGTCACACATGTGCAGCCTTCATCCAGCTGTGGACAACAGACACGACCTACGCAAAGATCAAGCGAATATAGCATATTCTGTCAGCTAAAGCAAAAACATTTTGGAGAAAAGGACCGCAAAAGCGTTTTTCAGGCGAATAAAAGGTGAGAGAAAGGGATTTCTTAGATCGAGCTAGCAAGCGAAACCACTGACAACTTCAACAGCGCGCTTAGCATGACTTGGGATAGAAGGGTGATACAACAGCAATAGTTTCGTGCGTTTTCTCGCCTACATATACATTTTTATGTTTTAAAGAAAAAAAAGGTCATAATTGAATTACCTTAAACGATCCCAGGACGTTAAAAAGGCGCTTTCCTGAGCTGGGCGTGTCGCGCTGGAATACGAGACACACATCACTTCCTTACGCCTCGCGGTGACTAGGCGTGTTCAAAGCGTCGGTTTTTTATTTTTACACTTTTTCTATTAAACTCACTGAAAGCAAAATGTTGTGCAAAGCAAAAAAATCGGCGCCGTTTACAACAACATATCTTAATGTTGTCTATATGTTTTAATTTTAAAAAGATCCAGGAATACAGTCTGAAAGAAAGCAAGAAATATTATATTGTAAATTATAATATATATATATATTTCTTTTAGGCAGCAGAGGCCCCATTTAGCAAAAATTAAGAGAAAGACTTTTTACATTATTCCAAAAGATTTCCATTTCACACACAGTTTTCAAAAGAATTGTAAAAAATAAGTACAACAGTCTTTCCACAAAAATATTAAGTGGCAGATCATCAACACTAATGCATTTCTGCCGAGTGCCATGCAACTTTATTCATGAGTTCTCAAGCATCACGTGACACACACTGAGCTCAGCTTTGCCATCTCAGTATGAAATTACGTTTTGAAATATAATACAATATTAAAAAGTTACAATCGTAAAAAATATTTCACAATATTTACAGTAGTTTTGATCAAATAAATGCAGCATAAGAAACCCACCCCAAATTTTGAACGGTAAGGTTCTGTACTGAATCCTTAAACATGTATTATTTGGAAAATATACATTTTAAAAATAGATATAAGTTTTTGAAGCTTTAGCTCTTCAGTCCAATCATTGGAATTTCATGAAAAAAAACCCCAATCTAATTAAATAAGCCGAGATCTCTGCTCTTCAAGGAAAAAGAGAAATACTGTTTAAGAACGACAAGAGTGTGATGGTTAGATATTAAAAGATGATGAAGAGGAGGAGAGCTGTAATTTTTGGCTGATCTGCAGTGCACTTATTTTACCGCTGTGGAGCGACATTGCAACTAATGAAGGACTTGGACTTTTTTTTTTTTTGAAGACAGAAATCCCAAGCTGTTTGTTTTCGCGTTGTCATGGACAGACAGCTATAACGTGATTCACTGTTACGCGATTTCCTTTTATACTAACTAAACAGCCTAAGCTACCTGTGTAAATTACTTCTGGTGTGGGAAAAGACAGTCAAATTATCACATTTGTTCTAATCAAAGGAAACGTAAAGGCTTTCAGAAGGTGGTCAAACTTTTCCTTAACAGGGGCTCATAAGGAGGGGCCGGCAGGAACAAACAGATCCAGGGCCCTGGAAACCATAGTTATGACACTGGACCTGTCATACCTTATATGGACCGAGTACCACTGTTTATGTACAGTATCTTGACTCAGCTGCATGCCAGCCTTGGGCGTCAACCTGACATAGAATTACTCAAGATTTTCATCAGGAGCTACAACTGATTTGATGAATCAGTAACTAAGCAATTATGGTAGTAGTAGTACTTTTTGTGCCAGTGTAGGGGTCTATTAATTTTAGCAGTATATTTAGTTTATTTTTACATTGACAAACAATTGTAGCAATTGTTTTTTCTTCCCATCGCGGCTTATATCGGAGTTTATTGGCTTCTTGAACAAAAAGGAAAAAAATAAAGACTTTGGCATTGTTGCAATAATTTTTCAATTAGATTTCTACAGCACATGAATTTAAAAATAATAAAATGAATACGTGCATGGCTAAATTAGTATTTCATAAAAGAATTGGCCCTTTTGATTTCATGGTGAGTAAGGTAATCTTAGATCAATGAATCAATTTTATTTCCAAATTCCAATATTTGAATATTTCTGTGTAAATATGCTTATTACTAGCTCAAAGGTCTCCAGATGTTTTGCACATACTACAGATCACCAGGTTTCCAGTTACAGTTCTCTTAAATGCATTATTGATTAAAATAATTTAACCATGGACCCCTCATTCATATATTATATTTAAACAAATCTGCAGGGAAAAAAAAAGAAAAAAAAAAAGTCGAAATCACAGATACACAAACAAATGAAAACATTTACACGTTGTTTGACAGAAAAATAGTTAAGACAATTTTATTGTGTATCAAAATACTGCAAGTCAAAACTGTAATTTTTTAGACAACTAATTTCTTTTCTTTTTTTTTTATTATTTTGGAATACTGATTATACATTGACATTGGAGCACAAAGGGCTAAAGAGCTGACAAAGTGAGCGCAAATAAGTGACGTTTTGCCAAATCTTATTTCCAAGTGTGTTTTACATAACCACAATAAACTCAAGCAGTATGCATCAAAAAAATCTCCCTTTCGTTACACCTTCAGCCAAATGACATGGTCAGCATCATTTTTATTCTGCCGTGTAACTTCCCTTTGATTGCTAAATCACTTGGCGGCACGTTTTAAAACGTCTTTATGGTAAAACAGAAGCAACATGACTGAAAAATATTCAAAACACTCAGACAGAAGGTCATACCCACAGAGCTTGGGCACCAGTGTTAATTCAGTCTAGTTAAGCGCATCTTCACCCAATGGTAAGTAAAACAAAGAATGAGTGTTAAACAAGCGGCTGAATCACATCTGTATTTCTCCTGCTACTAGCAACGTACAGCAACTCTGTACAGTTATGACTGGAACAGCAGTCTCCTAAACCAGGCAAAAACATGCTAGCAGCTACTCTGTGTTAGAGACTAGATCAGTAACAAACCAAACACGGAGCAAAAGCCACCAGGACCCTATGATTTAAAGAAATACTAAATGCAGCAAATGTAACAGGATCCAAAAATGACTGGCATACAGTGACAAGGTGCTTCTTTGAAATCCCTCTCTTGCTTGAAAGCTGAATAGTGCTGCAGGAAGATACTGGATGAGAGGATCTTTAAAAGGAAGTAGGATTAGAGAGTTTTCAGTGTTCTTGTATTTGACGCTGGAGGTTTTGGCGGAGGGCAGTTAGACAGTGATGTGATACGGGCTCCCGGGGATGTGCTCGTCGCCCCATTTCACCACCAGGATGTACTCTCCTTTCTCCTTCAGCTGGTAGGACACATTATAGAGACGGTTACCCAAGTGTTTCACCAAGATCTCTTCACACGGCACTTTGGGTCCGTCCACTCCAACCAGGAGCATGTTCCTGCCTGTGGAGGAGATTAATTTGAACATTTGGCCATTCAGTCAGTTTGGTGGAAATGTGCTTCCGTTTCAAAGTAATCAATTTCTAGGTAATTCATACCTGCTTTACTACAGTCCACACTGAAAGTGTTCTTCTGTCCTATGAAGCCCTTGTTGAGTCCAAGACCCTTGGCAACGACCCGGCTGGCGTCGGAGCTGCCCCAGCCTGGTGCTGCCTGCTGGCTGGTCGTCACGCTGCGGGTCACAGGGTCAACCAATACTGATGAAGTCTCATGCATGCTGTGGCTATTGACCAATCGGGAGCCTGCAAAAGACACATTTGACATTAAACATAACCACCACCAACTGGATCACATGATATAACAATGAATGACAAAAACAAAGCAAAACAAATAGTAGTCTATTAGTCATTTAAATAAATTAAATATAACAAGATAAAACACTATGTAACTGAACAATTTTTTTTTGTACCTGTGATTTTAGCTTTGAATGGGCTGCCAACAATATGGTACGGTCCACCGTATTTGATAGAAATTAGGTAGTTTCCAGGTGCCATAGGTGTGTAGGTGACCTTGTAGCCCTCTGGGCATTCCTGACAGTCCATCTTCACTTTAGAGGGCCCATCCATGGTCACTGCCAAAGCTCCTGGGCCAGCTGAACTTGTGTTCACAATGAACTCACATGGAGATCCTGAGAAGGAGGTGGTGTACGGTTAGTTTAGTTCAGCTGCACTGCGACAACTATAAAGAGATCACACTTATACATCAGGGGTCATCAAACTTGATCCTGGAGGGCCAGTGTCCTGCAGAGTTTAGCTCCAACATCTGCCAAGTATAACTAGTAAGACTTTGATTAGCTGCTTCAGGTGTGTTTGATTAGGGTTAGAGCCAAACTCTGCAGGACACTAGCCCTCCAAGAACGAACTTGGTGACCCCTGCTATACAAGATATCTGAAGTGCACTGTACCAGTGGTGCCTCCCTCCAAACCAGCTCCATAAGCAGACACCATTCCTGGGTCTCCAGCCTGACCAGTTTCACCAACACGGATCTTGAAGGGGCTTCCAGGGATGTGGGAACCATTAAATTTCACATCTATCAGGTACAGGCCATTCTCCCTGGGGATGAACCTCACAGCATACTTATCTGTGAGGAAAGCAGTTGAAAATCAATTAGAACCACTTTTGCTAATTTTGCCACTAACATTACATGTGGTAGGCTTGAGGTAATTCAGGCACCAACATTTAAGTCCTTTTTGAAGCTGTTAATCTTTATTCTGGATGCTTTATTTCCAAAAATATATGTAAATGAGTTTTATTTTGAAGTGCAAGCATACACAGTCAAACCTTTAACCCATCGTTACCTTCATCGATCTCTGTCACACAGCACTCCTCAAGCGCTCCGGAGGGGCTGTGAACTTTGGCATCGATGACTCCCTTCGCCCCATTTAGGCTCACAGCAAAAGAGGCTGGCTGGTTCACCTTTAATCCGGACTCCTGCATTAACATGACACTGCCACACTCAACCAAGGAAAAACTGCGGAAAAGTCTGACACTACAAACATGTGACAGCCCCTTGCCTAATATGACACTCTACATATCCTACCTTCAGGCTAACAGGGTTAAAGAGAGAGGCCTTGAGACATCAAGAAATGAAAACCCTCCACCCACAGCAATACAAAAAAGGAAATAGTTCAGTCAAGAACAGAAAGACAAACAAGCCTCTTTTGCCCTCTTTAACCCTTTAGCCTATCATTTCCATCCATGTTGGAGGTAGGGCTGTTGGGAGCCTTTAGGACAAGGCACGAGAAATACAAACAGTCCTTCAGCATCCCAGAAACCCCAGCGCAGCCCATGAACACAGCAGCAACCAATAACTCTGGCCTTTTTGGTGTGACGTGTATGCAATGACTTATATAAAAGATCTACTTATTACGCAGTTATCTACTGTGTGCATGTATGTGAGCATGTGTGGTGCGGTATGACATTTACCTCTCCTTTTCTGTACTCGTGATTGTACCATGACATGAAGCTAAGTTTGATTTGTATAATGTGAGGTATTGTTTTCACTGTCATTGTAGCTGCTGTGCCAAGGGTTGACTCGGAGTTGCTTTGGGTGGACAAATGTCTGTCTTTCTCGAAGCCTCACCTGAAGACTGGCAACAGTGAGACGGCGGGCGTCATCAGATGGCGAGGCCACAGGCACCACAAATGGACTGTCAGGGATGTGCTCATCATTGAATCTGATGGATACTTCATAATCGCCTGAAATGGATTGAGAACGGTTAGCTTGAACACTTATAACCTACCGTAAGAACGAACAGGTAAAAAACCCTCACCAGGCTCCTGGACAATGTAGGAGACACCGCTGGATCCATCCTTGCGGTCTTCAAAAGCAATCTCTGCTTTGCTAGGTCCCTCAACCGCAATGGACAGACCACCAGCTCCTGCTTCACGGGTCCAAATGCTGAACTCAGCTGCACATGGGGAAAAATATAAAGCGTTAAGACCACTTTTATCATTGTTCTGCAAATATTTTGTGGGTGAAATGCAATCTTTTTCAATCATATTTAACACAAACAGAATTTTTATTTGAAGTTGAAATATTGGCAACACAGTTGGCAAAATAAGAAAGCTGCCTGATTTGAAAGTGCATAAAAATTTGGCCAAAATGTGACCACCAAGGTAAATTTGACAGAATATGTAAAGACAAAGCAACACCTCATACCTGGTACACCCGCCTCTGCTCTCTCCAATCCTGGGCCTCCTGCACGAACCTTATGGGCGCCTCCCTCTCCAAGAGGACCCACAGTGAACTGGAAGGGGGATCCGGGGACATGCTGACCTTGATACTTCACACTGACTGTGTGCACACCCATCTCCGTGGGCACGAAGCGAATGCAGTACGTATTGTTTTCTCCCTCCATGATCTCAGCCTTGTGTACTTTGCCAGATGGGCTGGTCACCTGAGCGGTCATATCTGCGATGCTGATCTCTGAGGATCAAAAAGTACAGAGCGACAGATGTAGGAGGGAACTGCTTATAATCATTGTTAATATTTTTCCACAAGTTTCACCTGGGATCTTCAGACTGAGGTCGCACTGGCTGCCAACATTGGCCACAGAGGCAGCTCTTCTTCTGCGGGTGATGCTCTCCTTCATCCGACCCTCTCCTGTCACTTTGACGGTAAAAGCACTTCCTGTTGGAGAAGCGTAATGGGTGAAGTTAAACAGTCGGTTTAATCATACCTCACACCTGCCATTCTGAAGTTACAGCATTGCTAATAAATACCTGGAACATGTTGGTCTGCAAATTTAATGTTAATAATGTAATTTCCTGGTTCTGTGGGGCAATAAGTCACTTTGCAGGTGCCATCTTCCTGATCTTCAGTGTTGATATCTACTTTACTGGGTCCCTCAATAGACAAACTGAGTCCTCCATATCCTAAAAAAAAGACAATAGAATTGAATAATAAAAAAAATAAATTTAAATACAAAAAAAATTTAAATAAAAACAAATATAATCAGATACATAAATAAGTATTAAAACAAATCTGATATTATAATTAATTACCTGCATCTCTGGTGTCAATGATAAATTCTGCTGGCTCAAAAGTGCGGGCTTCACTCAGGCCTTGACCAGTTACACGCACACGGCTGGCATCACCAATCTCTGATTGGTTGATCATGACTGAGATGGGGCTATTAGGAATATGACGTCCATTTTTCTTAATGTTCACAAGATGCTCTCCAATCTCCTTCGGCACAAAGGAGATACCTTGAAAGAAAACGCCAGAATTAGATGTGATTAAAACAGCTGCAGACTTCACACATTTTATTCCACATACTGTCACTTGTGTCGTAACACTTACCCACATGCCCATTCCTGAGCATCTTGAGCAGACACGGCTCCTCCCGCCCAGAGGGGGTGGTAAGAGACGCGGTCAGTTGGCTGAGGTCCAGCTCGCCGATGTCTAGAGGGATATCAGCTGCTGAGCCCACCTTCAGATGAGACATGCGCATCGAGTCGTCGCCTGCGGACACACAGATTTGATGACTTCACTTGAAATGGACATGAATAAATTTCTTTTGCTTCCAAATATCATGGCAGCACTTGAAGCACCTGTGATCTTGGCCATGAAAGGGCTGCCGGGAATGTGCTTGTCGTTGTACTTGACAATGATGTTGTAGTCTCCGGGAAGAACAGGGAGGTAAGAGACCGTACAGGTACCGTCCTGATTGTCAGTGCAGCTGATATCTGCCTTTGACGGACCCTCGATGGCCAGAGACAGACCACCTAATGAACACAAAAGAAATATTATAACCAGTTTTTCCATTTTTGGCTGTTCAAATGATACAATTAAAGGTTGTTTGTTAACAGAATGGCTTAGGCATTAGCATAATAAATAATTAAATAGGATAAATAATTTGAGTAAAATAAGAAAATTAAGGAACATTAATAAATGGAATAAAATAAAATAAAATCTGAATAAGTCAATATGTGAGCATCTCTACCCTCTCCAGCATCCTTGGTGTTGACAGTGAAGACTGCAGGTTTATTAACCATGCCATGAATTAGACCAGGACCATAGGCAGTCACATGACCACTGTTGACATAATCCACATAGAACTGCAGTGGACTTCCTAAGATGCAAAAGCAGGATTTCGTAAATGAGCAATTTATATACAGATTAAACCTAAAACTATATATATTTATCTCTTTTAAACTTGTTTGTATGGCTGGAAAAAGAAATAGGTGACCAGTCACAGATTCTTTTACCTGGGATGTGTATTCCGTCGTATTTGATGTCCATCTCATGCAGGCCAGCCTCAGTTGGGGCGTATTTCACTGTGACTGTGCCATCCTTGTTATCTGTAATATCAGGCTTGGCCACTTTTCCAGAAGGCATTCTTACATCACCTGTAAGGCATGGGGTAACTATAGGATTCTTCTTGTAGAACTCAGGACACTTCTATTATTGGACAGATTTGTAGGAGTAGAATACCTGTAATTTCTCCTTTCTGGATGGTGAAAGGGATGACCAAGTCGAAGGGTCTCAGACTAGCTACGTCCAGTCCGTTCATGCCCAACTGTCTGTCTGTAGCCTGTGAATAAGGAGAGGGGAATCAGACAGACCAAAACTAACCATGAGGTGGGCACTGAACTCAAGACTGCCATCAGAACCTGAAGATCTAAAACTAATGGGTTTGTTTCTGAGGTTTATGTCAAGTAATTAGAATTTGCTTAATTGGTATTACTTTTTATTCAACTTTGTTTTTAAATTTACTAGGTCATGAGTCTATTCAATATAAATAATCAACAGCAGACATGATAAATATTACGCTGACATTCTGAGAATATAAAATTATGGCTAATGCTCACATATAGTACTGTTAAAAGTTTGGCGTTGATAAGATTTAAAGTGTTTCTGAAATAAGTCTATGTCAGATGCATTTAACTGAACTGTGACAATCTTCAATGTCACATGATCCATCAGAAATCATTCTAATATACTGAATTAGTGATCAAGTAATATTCCTAACATTATCAATGTTAGAAGCAGTTAAGCTGCATAATATTTGTGTAAACTGATAAAAAAAAAAATTCAGTTTGTTTGATGAATAGACCGTTTTGTCTAATAAAAAAAAATCTTTGTAACTTCAAATTTTTTAACAGTAGTGTACAGTATATTGATTTTGATGAACATTTTGTATCACAAATGAAGATGAAGCGCACAAACAGCAGACATGACAACAGAACCCTTAAAAACAAAAAAAAATGATAATGGAGATGAGGATGACGAGGATGATGCAGCCACCAACACTGTGAGAGAGAATGACATTCTAATAAAAGATCACAGGATCAGTCAGTCATTGACCAACCTGGAGAAGGGGTGGAGAAAAAGCCAAGCAGACAATGTGACCAACGATGATGTACAACACACAAAAAAAAAAAACAACAACTACTAAACGCCCACACAAAAGACAATGAAAGTTTCAAACACATAGCTTAAGCTCAGCAACAACCAGCCATTTTGTTCAAATGTGTAATTCCCCACATTTAGCGCTTTCCAAAATGGCTGTCATTTTCTGATTCAAGGAAAATGTATTTAAGAGTCCACATAAAAGGCAGAATCATTGGAAATGAGGTGAAATAAACCCTAAACCTGGAAGAAGAGAAAAACAGGAGGGTGAAAATGGAAGGACATAGGACCGATTGGGGACTCGTCAGTAGCAGAGCAGGAAATTGAGACGGGGAGGAAAGAGGGGCTTGTCAGTACCCATGGCTGGCCCATGTTGGGCGCGTAGGCGTACTGCAGGTTCTGGGTCTGCTGCATTAGTTGGTCTGGAGAGCCACCTTCCAAAGCCTGAGACAGGGCAACAGAATCAAAGATGAAATCCCTTCAATATCAACAACAACCACCTCCTGTTCAAAGCCGCTCAACCAGAAGCTGCTTTAAGAAATCCAGGGTCTTGCGAAACAACAGTTCATCCCAACATTTAAAAAAAAAAAAAAAAGGTTTGTGTGAGGAATTGGCTGAAATATCACTTGATATTTGCCTCAGCACAGTGGTTCAATGTAAACTTGAATTAATTATATTTTTAGTTAAACCTAATTAACTTATAATGCTACAAACACAAAAAAAATGACTTGTCCAGTAGGCTTCAGTTCTCACAGAAGAAACGCAAAGAAAATCCTGAAAATTCAGGAGTGTGAGCTTGGTTACACAATACAGTCATCACTCCAGTAAGGACTCAAATACAGCAAAGTGGCCTTCCTCTGAGACCAAAATTAGAATCATTAATAGAGCCAAGAGTTTTCAATCCATGAATAAACTCAGGCCAGACATTTAGGTTATTCTGACTTACTGTATGCTGTACTTTTTCTATTTGATCAGACTTATGGTTTTCCTTAAAACCAACGAACAAATCTCTCAAAAATCCCATAGATCTACATAAAAGAGTCTTGGCTCATTTGAACAATTCAAACACCAACTGTCAAAAATTCAAATTCAAACATTCAAACTTAAAACTCTACCTTAGTAATTTGCTAAAAAAATAAATAAATAAATAAATAAATAAATAAAAAATGGCGGAAGTATTGAAACATGCCTGCAACACGCTAAAACCATTTTATAGTTTTCAAGGTTTGAAAGAGCCTTGTCCTAGATGTTTTTTAAACTTCTTAATCTATTATTGCACATATACTTATACATGTATATTCTTCTTAAAGTTAATATGTCTTCAGTTCAATATTATCACTTTTTTAAAAGACAACCAGCGCTGTCATAATTACAGCAGAAATACAAGAGAAAATGTTTGCCATTATTGAGGGGCTTTGAATATTTTGGTTGTTGGACCAATATTGAGAACTGCTACCCTAGAGGAAAGAAAATCATATGGTTGAAATCATTGTCATCCACAATACGAGGATGACAATGTTAATTTTTGTAATGATGGTTTTGTACTGAAGGTTCACAGTGTACATTTAACACACTGTCCAATTGGAAAGTCTTTCCTGTGAGTGAATAAACAGTGCTCCATATGAACACAAAGGATATGTATGGCATATATGTACCGTGACTTGGAAGGGGCTGTTGGGGATGTGCTCTCCACCGAAGCGCACACAGATGACGTATTTGCCAGGCTGGGGTGCTGTGTAGAAGATGTCAAACGTTCCATCCTCATTTTCAACTACGTCCACATCCACCTCGCCTCCATCTGGAGTGCACACTGTGCATGTGACCTTGCCCTTCCCAGCAGCCTTTGCATCCACAGTGATGACCGTCTGCTCTCCGATCTGAATAGTTGGACCAACTCCAGCACCTACAGAATACAGAGAAAGGCTTACTAACAGGTAACACACAGCCAGATGTTCTGTTAATAGATAGTTTAGTACCCATCCCTCCATAGTTACATTCCACCATGCACTAGATGCAAAATATCTGGAGCGTCAAGGCAACAGCTATAGAGATTTGGGATCCATCACTTAAAGAGATTTAAAGGACAAGATTCATACAAAATTGAATACTTCTCTTTATAACGATAGATCCACTACCCTTTTTTCCTGTTACCTCAATTCCAGAAATATCCATATAATGCGATAAAGAAATATGCAAGCTGAGGAAAATGATAATATCAGTACATGTACATTCCACCATACTGGCATATTAAAGACCTGGTAAGTTAGTCATTAGTCACCTGCAGTCAACAACTATTATGCTCTCGTACTTGGAGTCATTTTGAAATGGCGGGAAATGCAAGAATCTACATATGGTCTGTTTCTTCGCTATTGTAGTGGATAGGATGGCAAATTATGAGGCCTTTGGTATCAGACACCGTGCAATTCAGCATGCAGTACCAAATGACAAGACTAGAGCATTATTCAAAGCGCTTACCCAAACCGTGACCTCCGATTGAGACTGAGAGACCGTGAAGCAGAGCGAGAAAAAGTGAAAAAGTAACAATCAGGGCAAAATACAACAAAATGTGTGCAAAAGGTAAAACAGAAGTGAAGAATGAAGTGATGGTAATGTGAACAGCGCTGCACAACAGGAGGTGTGTTTCTGGGTGGGGGATGAAGATTGGAGAAGTATTCAGAACAAACTTTACACAAAAGGATAAAAATCTGTTCCCTTGTGACAACCAGCCTGAATGCCGAGGTTTAGATTAGATGGAAAAATGGTTCAAAGAACATAGTGGAGAGTCATCAAAACATTCAGCTTCCAGTGGCTCCAAAACCACAGGATTATTCTGATCCCTCCACTCAGTGTACACTGGCAGACCATCTTAAGACACCAGAAATGGGTAAATAAAGAGGCACATTTACCCTCTCCTTTCTGTAATATGGGCATCAAGCAGTTTGACTAATTTGGCAATATATATAAAAAGTATATATTTTATATTTTTTTATTTATTTTTTTTAATTTATTCATTTTATTTTATTATTATTTTTTAACTAACCATGCAAAATTTTGCCTTTTTTGCAATATATTATGATATAAAAACTAAACAGGAATTTTCACCAGATGATTTGAATAGTTAAGTTTTTTTAATTATTTTTTGAAGTGCTTTTGGTGTTGAAAAGTTCATTTAAAAAAAAAAAAAACTTTGGAAAAAACTTTGTTTTCATAGCCAAATTCACATTGGATTTTTATAAATGTATACATTTATTATGACTGCAAAATAAACCTGATTCACATTGTTTTTTTTAAATAAAAGGAAACAAAAGAAATAATGCAATACTACTACACTGAAAAATAACGTGAAGAAAAATAAAGTACAACAGTAAAACTCCAAACACTAATATTCATATTCTAATTTTTCATTTTCAAGTATTAAAATTAAACTGTCATGCTGTTGGCAAATTACACACTGTCGGTTTCAGAGCTCAGAACACATTTTTCATTTTTAAATCCATATTGATTGAGTAATCACACTAAACGCATTAAGCAATACTGGACAATTAGTCTAAAATGAATGGAAAGGGGCCTGCATAGGGTAGCAATCATTACTGAATGGAATGCTCATTTATTTCCACTGATCCAACAGGAGCATTACATACCTGTGACTGTGCATTTGCTGGCGTCTCCCGTTGGCAGGGCTCTGATACGGTATGGAGAGTATGGGATCTCATCACCACCGTATTTGATGAGAATAGTGTAGCGGCCAGTCATGTCAGGCACATAAGACACAAGATAGGTCCCATCCTGATTATCACGGATGTTAGCCTTCTTTGGCTTCCCGTCAGGGTCCTAAAGCGAGCAAGCATTAAGAACCAAACAATGAGACCGTGTTGAATGAGACCATGGCAACTTTATGGCAGTAAAGAGAAGCATCAACCCACAGTGATCTGGACGGCCAAAAGTCCCTCTCCTGCATCTTTGGCATCAATCGTGAACTCCACAGGCAGACTGGCAGGCACACCGGTGGTATTCAGACCAGGGCCGCTGGCACGGACCTTACTAGCATCATGAGTGGGCAGAACCTTCACCTTATAAGGACTGAATAAAGAGACCAAGAAGAGTGTGTGAGAGAGGGGAAATAAACAGCAGGGAAGGACAGGGACCAAGGGAATTTAAAAATGCACTAGGCCTGCTATAAGTTTAACTCCAATAGTCGATGCCAATACCACCGAAACTTTAATGCCAACTGAAAACCACAGCAAAAAAAAAACTGATGCAGTTCAATATTAATATAAAAGATAAAATATATCTTTTGGATATTTCTTAATTTAAAATACTCAACACTGCAGAAAGCACCCATTTCAGTTTCTATGTATATTTTTCTATGTCTATGTTCTCAATGCAAATTCCAGGTTAAAGTATAACCAGAAAAAAAAAAAAAAATTGATTAACAGGGTGGCAATCATTGATCTGGGATTGGAATTTACCTGTGTGGGATCTCTTCATCGGCATATAGGACATTAATAGAATATGGTCCCTCTCTGGTGGGTACATAGCTGACTGTGTGAGTCCGGTCACCATTATCCACCACCTCAACAGGCTCCACGACACCTACACAACATAAACCGTCATCTTATTCAATGGAGGGGGAAAGAAAAAAGGCAAAAAAATAAACAAGACTATTATTGAATCACGGTCTCACCTTTGGGTCCCTGCACTCTGACCTGCAAGGGAGCCACTCCAGCCTTGCTTGCATCCACAGAAAAGACCTGTGGGATGTTGGCACGCACATTGTTTCCAAGTCCCTGACCCTGGCATTTCACTTTAGTTGCATCAACAGTATCATGGACAGGTACAGAGAAGGGGCTTCCTGTGGAGGGAGGGGGGTGGAAAAAAAAAGGGATTAAGAAAAATTATGAAAACACTGACAAACAATAGATAAACAAAATATATAAAAATAGAGAAAAGAAATACTAGCACAAGCAAAAATGCTTACCAGTAATTGGCTGGCCTCCATAGGTAACATTGAGGTTGTATGTGCCTGGCTCATATGGGATGTATTCAACACTACAGCTGCCATCTTTGTTATCAGTGCAGGACATTTTGGCCTCAGAAGGTCCTTCCATAGCCAGCCCCAGTCCACCTGTACCAGCCCCACTGCATCAAAACAGAGACAAGTAGTGAGGCAGAAAACCTTACAACCAGACCTACTGACAGTGATTTTAGCTCAAGATTAAAACAAAAATCAGAGTGCTGAATCTACCCACCGGGTCTCCACTGTAAACTTGTTGGGTTTGTTAGTGATGCCAGACTGAAGTCCTGGACCATGCACACGCACACGTGCTGGGTCACAGCCTTCGGTCACCGGCACACGGAATGGGCTCTTGGGAACTGGGGCGTTATCATACATAACCTCAACATTGTGTGTGCCTATTAACATACAACACAGAAGATTAGCATAAAAGCAACCCATGATATACCACATTTTACGGCTTTTAAAAGTGTTGCTGAAACTCACCCTCCTCATAGGGGGTGTACTCCACTTGATAGGTGCCATCTCCCAGGTCTCTAATCAGAGCTTCAGTGCGATTGCCTGATGGGTTATTAATACAGGTCTTGATATGATTGCCACCTGCTTTGGTGAGAGCACGAGCATCCACAGTGAAATCGGTCGTGGCCTCCCGGAAAACACCTGCAGACAAACATTTAAAGTGACTAAATAAGCAAAGAAAAGAGGAACTCCGGCTTGATAAACTGGAGAACACCACACTACCTTTGCCTTCCACTCCAGGTCCGAACACTTTTACTCCACTGGTCTCCACAGCAGGCTCCACGTTGAGTCTGGCTGGGAAGTTTGGCACATCCTGATCACCATAGCGGATGGTGAGAGTATAAGCTCCAGGATAAAGAGGGATGTAAGTGATGGTGTAGGTTCCATCCCCATTGTCCTGAATATGGACTTCAGCCTCAGTGCCATTGTCTGAGATGATCTCGATAGTCAGCTCAGCAGGACCAGCATTAGTGCAATCGACCACAAACTGTCCTGGCTCGCCAACCTTTGCTCGCTCCAGACCTGGCCCAGAACATCTCACCTATACATAAGAGACGAGTTAAGAGTATATTTGTTCTACTGCTAAAGCCAATATAAGACTCAGATGCCAAAACCACTCGCTGAGAAGTCGTGCAACATTATTCTATAAAACTGTAATTTGCTTAAACACCCCACAAAGAGCTTTTCCTGACGCCTTCGTGTCGTCTTGTTAAACTGGCAATAATATTTAACTTCTAGGTTTCTAAACTGCCATACCTTAGATGGGTCAGTAGGTGCAATGGCTTCCACGGGGAATGGACTGCCAGGGATGGGGGCGCCATCATATGTCAGTTCAACCTCATAAGGTCCCTTATCTCTGGGGATAAAATGGACCTGACTGGTTTCTGGGCTCAGGCCTGGCTCAACTTTACATGGTACCGATTTGCCAGATGGACCTGTGACCTTGGCGCCAACCTTGCCCTGACCGCCTGCTCCTTTGGACTTAACAGTGATCTCCTGATCCTTTCCAACAGCCATTGCTAGAAAACAAAGAAAAGATAATTGTGACTTGTAAAAGGTTAAGGCTGATTTAATCCAACCAAAGGTTATTTGTATAGCACTTTCCACAACCTCTCACAGCTGTAATCTTCAGTCAAAGCAACTCTCATTCGTGACTCTCGGGTTAACTGGCAAGCTAGACAAGTAAAGTGATAACTTACTATTGCCAATACCAGCCACTTTAACTTTACTGAGATCCAGGGACGGGGCGACAGCTACAGCAAACGGGCTCTTGGGAATGGGATCACCACCATAGGTGACATTTAAACCCATATTGCCCTAAAAAAAGAAAATGAGCACTTAGATTGCAATGGCTAAAGAAGATTTAGAAAACTGTAGTTACAATATTCAAACACTGCAATATTCTTTTCAAAACCAAACATCACCAGTCATGAAGATTACAACAGCCAACGTTGGCTTACCTGCTGAACAGGGGTGTATTTAACAGTGTGGGTGCCGTCGTGATTGTTGACGATGTCAAAGTCACGGACCGCATCTCCCTTGGTGGGTCCAGTGAACTGAGCATCAAGCTTAGCTTTGCCTGCGGCCTTGGTGTTCACAGTGAAGTGAGTGGGTTTGTTCAGCTCCACACCTTGAAAAGAATAAATTACAGCATTGGAGATTCACCTTTAAACTAAACTGAAACTTTTAACTGAATGGGTTGGTCATGGTCTACTCTATTAAATACTTTTTCTCACCAGTACGGTTGAGTCCAGGGCCTTCTGCTTTAACCTTGCTGGCATCATGAGAGGGATCAACCTTAATTCTGATGGGCGTCAAGGGAATGGCCTAGAAAATGAAATGAGTTTGAATGAAAGAAACCTCACTAGACCATTCACCACATACACTTGTGCTTCCTCTTACCTGATCAGCAAACAGCACCATGATTGTGTAGCTGCCCGCTCCAGGGGGGGTGTATTTGACGGTGAATGTGTCATTGTCATTTCTAATGATGTCGAAATCGATGTCAGCCTCAGCAGGTCCAACTACACCTGGAGCGCATTTGATGCCTATGCTGATGTCACCTTGGAAAGATAGAAGACAAAAACAACAGTTAGCTTATTTGCCCTAAAAAGACATGAAAATACTAATTTGCATCTACTTTTTTTTTTGTTTTTTGTTTTTTTTTTTTTTAGAGTTGAAGTTCTTACCCTGTCCTGCCTCGGCACAATCCACAGTGAAGTATGTTGGTTCATATGCCTTCAGGCCAGTCTTGGCCACTCCAGGTCCTGATACTTTCACCTTATTGGGATGGCACCCTGCCCCAATGTTCATCTACACAGCAAATGCATTGAGAACACATTAAAATACTTTTCATTAGTAATTCTAAGGATGTTAACCATATCTGAAAGACTACCCACCCTGAATGGGCTCTCTGGGATGTTGACTCCGCCCCAGGATACCATCACAGTGTGTTTGAGTGGTTTGCGAGGGGTGTAGCTGCAGCTGTATGTTCCATTACCGTTGTCCTTCACCTGCACATCCACTGGGTTTCCATCACGGTCCTGAGAGGGAAAGAGCTTGCTAGTGCTTCGATTGAGAGCAATGAGTCAGTCATGAGCCATAAAAGCAGAATCCATACCTGAGCCTGAACCTTCAGAGGAGCTTTGCCGCCTAGTTTGGCATCCACAGTGAACTCTGCTGGTTTGCCGACTGAAAGGCCAGAGCTCTGCAGACCTGGACCATAAGCCTTCACCTAAATTACAAAATGAGAAGCATCATAATTAAGAATATTACTCATTTAGAGTGGACTACCAGCTGCTCAGGTTAGGAATAATTTTTTACATTAAATGTTTCTAGAAACAAGCCAGATTCATTACCTTGTCGGGGTAGAAGTCTTTTCCTGGAGCAGGCACGATTTCAGCCATGAAAGGGCTAAGCTGGATGTCTTCGTTCTTACAGAGCACATGAACTGCATACTCGCCCGGTTCTGTGGGCCAGTACCTCACATCACAGGAGCCATCTCCCTTATCGTCACATTCGATCTTAGCTGGGGATGGGCCCTCCACTGAGAAACCTGAATGGAAAAATTCCCAAGTTCGTATTGGATTTAAGAAATACAATTGTATGCAGTTCCAACAGAGCTAATGGAACGTACCCAAAGTGCCCACGTCATCCCCGACAGCTTCCACCACAAAGTCAGCCGACTTGCCTACCACACCACTCTCCAGTCCTGGACCCCATGCTCTGACCTGCTGCGGTCCTGCTTCAGATCCAATCTTTACCTCAAATGGACTGTAAACAAGAAAAAGAAATTTACATTAATCAAGTCAAATCTCAACTCTCTTATTGGCAATAGAAAACCACTGCATCGGATCAATTATTTACCTGCGTGGGATGTGCTGTCCACCCCATGTAATCGTGATGATGTAATTGCCAGGTGTGGTAGGGTAATAATCAAAGCTGTACACGCCATCTCCCAGATCCTTCTTCTTACAGGGCTCCTCAAGACCCTCTGTGTAACACATTTATTTGTTGGATAATTAGCTCATATGCAACATATGTACTGTAGCTTAAGTTAATACAGAGGGCTGTGACACTGAATATTGTGAATGAGTATGGCGTCCACTCACTGGGCCCTTTGATGGTGACTTTGAGGTCTCCAGTGCCAGCTCCTTTGGTGTAAACCTTGAACTCTGCAGTCTCTTTGACTCTCAAACCTTTAGGCTGCAGCCCACGGCCCTTGGCTTTACACAGGGTTGGATTACAGGCTGGTGAGAACACAATCAAATTTGTAGTTAACCAGGTGCCCTTCTAACTTACAGAAAGAAAGGATTTGACAGAAAAAAACTTAAAGAAAAAAAAGAAAGAAATATATAGGACTTACATAAGATATAAAAATACATGGCACGGTTTCACAGACAGGGCTTAGACGAAGCCAGGATTAGGACATAGTTCAATTAGGACATTTAAATAATTTTTATAAAATGCCTTACATTTTAGCCTAGTACTAGGCTCAAGTCCTGTCTGTGAAACCGGGGGATAAAATCACAACTGAAACATTTTAAGTCACTATTGAGAAACAGTGTCACAATTTTCTATGCATGATATCCTTGCATAAGTTATTGGGTTAACAGCCTTTTTGTGGTCATGGCAGGATTGAAATAAGTTAACTGTATGAAAAGCCACGTAGGTGCTAGCTACCAAAATAGTCTCGTGTTAACATATATAATGTCTGGAACATACCTTCGAAACAGTAAGTTTAACATTTCAATATAATGCCTTGCAACACAGACCGATTTTACACTGCATTACTGTAAATGTGTCTTATATTTACAAATTAAGGAACAAGTTGAAATTTATAATTTCTATTGTTTTAGAAATAAAAGAAACATGTACTGCATCTCTGTTCTTGGGGAAAACAAAAACAAAAAACAAACAAAAAAAAAAAAAACAAAGCAGGAAAAAAACAGAGCATACTGGTGGAAAGATACAAGGCTCTACTCATGTTGTATATTCTTATCTTTCTTTGTCTTGATCCAAACAGCCTTACAAGAGGAAGTGGTAAGAATGACTAACACTGCTGAATAATACTGGTAAAAACTGTCTGATAATAAAACTCTATTTTTAATGTTCCATTTGACTACTGCTCCACACATTACTGAGTCACAGTAATTTTTCTTGGCTTACAAGGACATGGATGACATTGTCTACACACGTCTCCAGAGAACATATATTAGCACTTATATGGGCAGTTAAACACTTTCTGGTCAGTATAACCTGCAGTCTCAAATAATGTCACGTAATTTCATTGGCACTTTGTAAATGTAAAGGGTTTGTAGCCTAAAGTGAGGTGCAATTGAAAACAACAGAAAACTGACAGAAAAGCAGCAGGTCAAGTACCCAAGACATATCCAAGGAAACAGGAAATGACATCAAAAGCCAAAAGGAGGCCGATCCAAAGAGAAAAGGAGAGATACCAGTAGATGTAGACGACACCCGTCCTTCAAAAGGAGAGACAATTGGCAGTGAAGAAAAACAGAAGAAAAAGACAGCAAGAAAAAAAAGCAATACAGACAAGGACAGATTACAGAAGCCTAAACTTATAAAAAAAATTTTTACATGCTATTCAATGACCTTTCCATGCCTCATTAAAATGAATCCTGTGTGCATATCCCTTTCACCTACTTCCCTTTCCTGTCTTAAACTTAATATATATTCATGCTTCGCCCTTCTTTGGATCTTACCCTCTCCCACATGGACAGTGTAAGGGCTCTTGGAGATCTGCCCCCCAGCAAATGTGACATAGATAGCGTGTTGGCCCTCCTGGGTGGGCTTGTAAGTGCATCTGTAACTGCTGTTGCCCTTATCCTCAACACTGCATTCAACAGTGCCCTTCTTTCCACTGGGGTCCATAATGACCACCTCGACCTCTCCTACTCCAGCACCTGAGAAAGAATCTTATTGTTAAAAAAAACCCGTCTATTTTGGTTGTTACTTTAGTTAAATTAATAATATGATGTTTATTTTGACTACTTCTATCTTTATTTAAAAATAAATCTCTTGTTTTATATACTTTATTTTTAAAGCATCATTGAAAACCAAAATAAGCATAACTTATGATTATACTAAAGGACAAGTACCAGCTGTGTAGACATCAAAGTATGTGCTCTTGTTGGCAATGTTGCCAGCAGGCTCAAGTCCTGGGCCCTGGGCAGTGACCTTGCTGGAGTCTCCCTGAGCCATTCCCACATCCACCTCAAACGGGCTCTTGGAGATGTGTTGCCCTGCAAACAGCACTGTCACCTAAGAGAACAGACACAGGTCTATTAAAAACCAGGCAGGACTTTTCGCTTCCACAGAGTGAACTTTTTCAGGTAAACACTTCTAAGTACCTTGTGTTGTCCAGTGACTTTTGGTAAATAGAATACTGAGTAGGTGCGGTTCTTGTCATTGTTGGCTGTAACTTTGGCCTCCTCACGGTGGCCGGCTGGGTCCTCCACATAAACCAAAACCTCACCCTGACCAGCACTGATGGTCTCAACAGTAAACACTGCCTTCTTCATCACAACATTACCAGTGGGCTCAATACCTGCATGGCACAGAACAATATCCATGATTCTTTCCAATAACTATCTCAAACACTCAAATTAAAACAATCAGTTTCAGACATAACTATAATAAAAACCACATCAAATATGCAACTTGTCACTGTTTACCTGGTCCATAGGCACGGGCTTTTTTGGGGTTGAGTTTGGGCCGCAGTGGGGCACCAGGCTTGAGTTTGGCTTTGGGGAACTGGGACAGGTAAGTCATAACAGAGTGCTCGTCCACATTGGGATCAACGATTTCTTCTGGAGTGATCACCTGGTGAAGAAACAAGCATGCAATTTAACCTAAACCAACTAGAATTCATGCAATTTGTAAACGTTTTGTAAAACATGGTGTTTGTATCGTGCTGTGGCAACGAAAAGTTTATTAAGATACAAATTGAGAAGTCTGTATCATAGCAACATCAGCCCTAGGGACGGAAACACCTAACCACATGCATAACTGACGGCACGCAACATGCCAGCCTTGGCACACCATCAGCACACGCTATGACAAAGAAACCTCACTGGTTAAGTTTCGATACACAAGTAGAGAAAAAAGTGATTTGACTCAGTTCCCTATTTGTCTAGTCTTTGAAAAAAAAAAAAAAAACACTGTTGAACCATAAGTACTACTGTAATACTAGGTATACTCCAACTTTACAGTTATGACCAAGGTGAAAACAGCATGTGGCGTGACAGAGCCAAAATCTTTTTCATTTGTTTCCTTTCCAAATCAGGTCATGACGAAACCACAAAAGCTGTAGTTGCTGCACTGAATTAGAAACATGCCAGGTGGGGGCTCTAGAACATTCTGTTCTCTGATTATTCAGGAGGCTAGAGATGACTGATCTAAGGTAAAGTACCTGAGGAACACCAAGCCAGTCATCAGCCTGCTGCATGGCCTCCCTGGCATTGTCCACAGGCTTGGTCTGGTCCCAGGAATCCCAGTCTGGACAGAGACCTGCAAACCAAAAACACAAATATATAGATTGCATTTGCTTACATTTTCTAAGGACTGTGTCAGACTTGTTTTAAAATGACTTACTGGTCTTGTCATTGACTTTTTTTTTATTAAAATATATTTGGATTCAATAAATTATTTGTATTAGTCAAAATTCATGCAGGGATCTCTGAACATTTACGCATTTTAAATTTAGTTTAAAAAAATGCTGTATATACTAATTATAATGATCCCATCATTCATGTAGGCTGAAAAAAATTCTCAGACCACTAAACCACTCAATTTCACCATAACACCATCTCAGATCTTTCACCTGGAGCACAACTGTCCACCAGAGCGCCAAGGGCTTTCCCTGACTGCCAGTCCCGGCTGAAGTTGGTGATGGGCAGCTCGGGCAGCTTGTTCTGGATCCATCCGAGCAGCCTCTGCTTGGGCGTCTTCTGCTTGCTTTCTTCGGTCTCTTCCTCCTCGTCCCACATGGGCATGGAGATGGAATAATGGAGAATCAGGGTCCATATCAGACCGAGGATCAGCTTCAGGTTCCCATCAACAATGGCCTTACTGTCTGTAACACAGAGGCAGAGAGAAGAGTTACACAGAGCTTGCCAAAACACATTGGAGTATTTTTTTCTTCATCTGAGGGCAGTCGTGGCCTAATGGATAGGAAGTTGGACTTGTAACCCAAAAGGTTGTGGGTTCGAGTCCCAGGTCTGGCAGGGATTGTGTGTGGGTGGGTGGGTGGGTGGGAGTGAATAACCATCACTCTCTCCACCTTCAATACCATGACTGAGGTGAGACCCTTGAGCAAGGCACCGTTCCCCCAACTGCTCCCCGGGC
>JAUMHE010000080.1:8025203-8065217 GCA_032359235.1 Enteromius mattozi | reverse complement strand
CTTGAATGGCCCAGCCAGAGCCCTGACTTAAACCCAATTGAGCATCTCTGGAGAGACCTAAAAATGGCTGTCCACCATAGTTTACCATCCAACCTGACAGAACTGGAGAGGATCTACAAGGAGGAATGGCAGAGGATCCCCAAATCCAGGTGTGAAAAACGTGTTGCATCTTTCCCCAAAAGACTCATGGCTGTATTAGATCAAAAGGGTGCTTCTACTAAATACTGATCAAAGGGTCTGAATACTTAGGACCATGTGATATCTCAGTTTTTCTTTTGTAATAAATCTGCAAAAATGTCAACAAATCTGTGTTCTTCTGTCAATATGGGGTGCTGTGTGTACAAAAAAAATGAACTTAAATGATTTTAGCAAATGGCAATAGCAATATAACAAAGAGTGAAAAATTTAAAGGGGTCTGAATACTTTCTGAATACACTGTGTATGTATATATATATATATTGGTGTTGGAAGAAATCTCATCATTTGTCTGTGTTTTTTCTTGCCCACATTCCCTAGAGTGTGATCAATTCAACCTAGATCAAGACAAGACAGGTAGAGATCTTCTGGCAGCAATAGAAAGGCAGAAAGATATCAGTGAAAATAGTCACATGCAAAGAAAAGGCATCAACAAAGCCAGGAATCTTAGTAGGAATAGTCCAAAATCATCCATACATCAGGTGATTCAGACTAACAAAGCATCCCAGGTAGGTTAAATATGCACAACAAAATCAGATTTTTTATTTTATTTATTTGTTTTTTCTGAAAACATGCTTTTTCATTTGTCAAGGTACACATGTGATCTTGGTGCTTATTTAGAAAGGAGCACAGAGAAATTAAGAAGCTTGTGTAGAATCTCATAGTACAGCTTACTAGCTAGAAATAGTGTGAAGATGTTTAGAGTCCTATCTCTCTAAATATGACATAAAATAAACAAATTGTACAAATATAAATATCACAATGCACGACAAAACATATGTTCACTATGTGCACAAGAGGCAGTAGTAATCTCATTCAGCAGACTGTGAAAACCAGGAAAAATGTTGTCATTGCTAGAAATTGAGCCTATATATGGGCTAATAAAATATTATGCTCAGTTTTATTGACAGTAAACACAGAATTAGTACAGTAGCAGGCAAAGAGATCAAGTAGGAGCAAAGAAAAAGAGAAAAAAAGAAATGACATGTAAGGAGAGAAAACAGTTTGAAGCGCTTACATTTTCCCATTGTAATCCCAAGAATTCTTTGTCTACATTCCTTTTTTGTTTTATTAGTTTAGAAAAAGGAGGCAATTTGTTCTCAAAGATAAGTTAAGACAGAAAGAATGAGGCAAAAAAACATTTAGTTTTGTTTTTATTCAAAGTGAGACTTGCACCCTAAGCATTAGACATCACTTTTGCATGTTAGATAGAAGCCAGAGCAACATTTTGAACAGTTTAAATTTACTCAACATCCGCCTAATTATGTTTTATGAAGTATGGCAACAAAATAGCAGCAAGTTTAACAAGGCAATAATGTTTATCAAGAACCGGCCAAGTTACAAAAAGCAAGTATTTGTTCTTTGATCGAACGTGTCACACTGTTGAGAGAAAAAGAAGGACAAAATGATTGAGAGAGGGGCCTGTTGTGACCCATCCGTTTCTGGGTGTAATTCTTTAACGCAGGAAGCTGTAGTGACAGATACGGCATGTTTTCCACAGGAACGTGTGCCTCTGTGGAAGGACATGATCATTGGAGGGCAAAGAGTCCTGTTGTTAACTGTATAAGCAAAAAACAAGGATGATAACTGAGCTGTAATTCATCACCATTCTGATACAGGCAGAAGCAAAATGAAGGCCAAAAACAAACCAGTAAAGTTTAGTTTTCACTGAGGACATCAAGTAAATTTGTGCACAGACTTACTTTGTAATCATAATCCTGAATTGACACATTTTTAGACACGTTAAAATAACATCTCATGCATCAAGCTCACGTACCCACCATCCATCTGAACAGTACGTGAATTGCATGAGACATGCATGAAAAACAAATGTGTTTCTCAAAAAGAGCAGACTCTGTGTCTGTGTTTTCATAGGTTTACGTTTACAGCCTTCAAGGACTGTGCTGAGAGGTTTGAGTCATATCATACACTGTATCGACAGACAGAATAACAAGATGAGTCTTCTTAAATTTTACAAACAGAGACATCCTGATCTACAGATGTCAACTTTAACCTAAGTTAAACCGGCAAGCATTAGTGCTCAGTTGTTGTTCACATCACCTTTTTTTAACTGTGGCAAATACTAGATTGCTGTGTGAACCGATCACAGTCCAGATCATGATGAACACTCATCTAGAATAACGTCAAATTCAGACAGATGTTGTATTGCAAAACATCTGACCTGTTTTAGATTTAGGACCACATATGGAAGTGGCTCAAATTAGATTTAAAAAGATCAGATTTAATTGAAAATTGACTTTTTATGGTTTAATCTTATGTTGTGTCGTCTTCACGAGTTAAAGATTAGAGGATGTCTCCATCTCAAGGTTTTTTTAGCATTACAGGACAGTGTTGTGTAGCAGTCATTCTTTATTGTCTTTATAGAGCTAAAGTCAAGTGAAAAACACATCTGCATCAAACTGGGGTTAATTAGAGCGGGGAAAGTCATCTTATGTACAACACTACACTTATGTATTTAAAGACACACACTATAGACAGCAGTACTCACCTACAAACATGTCTGAAGGCAGTGAAAGAGTCTGTACCATCTGTTACTGTTTGAGAGGATATTACAGCAGAGTGAGTCAGATTCGAAAGCTCTAGAAGTGTGTAATAGGTGTCATCAGCTCCAGTGCTTTATACTGTGGCTTTATTCTTCACTGAACATCACAGAAAACAGAACGGCCTTCTTGGTTGACTGACTGTACATGGATAGTCACTCTGATCTCACAGGTGGTTTAAGTACACACACACACACACAGAAATGCCAGAACATTACAGTGCATGGCCCAGGAAAAACAATATTAATCAGTTTTGATATCTTTGATATTCACCATCCACTGGAACGCAGCCAGTAAATAAAAGTACCTGCTGAATCACTGATGCCACACCCACTGTGTCCGTCTTATTCCGCCACACCTCATTAAAAAACAAGAGGTGTCATCAGGTTTTGGTAGCATGACAATATAATTATGCTTGTAGATTCTTGATGATTCTCATGAATAATCATCTCTTTTTACCTCCTCAAGTCTGTAACTCTCTGTATAACTGCTGCCTGATGGTGACTCTGGGAGGGGAGCAGATGTGGTGTTTGGAGCACATTGTCCTTCCCTGGGGTATCTAAAAAAAATGCATCAGAGAATTGGTCAATTAACTCATTCCTGGTCCTGTTTTGGCAGGAAGGAGCCATTCCGTTACATCATCGTCATAGTCATAATAAGTACATGTACATAAGCTTTGGTGGATTTTGAGTAGCTGAACTTCAATCTTCATTAGTCTTCACTAGTCTTCAAGTATGACACACTGCATAATTGAGTATTTATAGAATTAAATACACATTTCTTTATGTGATAATATCTAAGCACTAACACTCATAACTTTGGGGTTGGTATGATTTTATATGTTTTTTAAAGAAAAAAGGAAAGGAAAGGAAAGGACGTGACATGTGGCCAGGTATGGTTTCCCATACTAGGAATTTGTGCTCTGCATTTAACCCATCCAAGTTCACACACACAGCAGTGAGAAGTGAACAACCACGCACACACACAGCGTGAACACACACCCGGAGCAGTGGGCAGCCAGTGCTGGGGTGCCTGGGGAGCAGTTGGGGGAACGGTGCCTTGCTCAAGGGTCTCACCTCAGTCATGGTATTGAAGTTGGAGAGAGCTCTGGTTATTCACTCCCCCCACCTACAATCCCTGCCGGACCTGGGACTCAAACCCGTGACCTTTGGGTTATAAGTCCAACTTCCTATCCATTAGGCCACGACTGCCCAAGAAGTCTGTTATCGTAACTAAGATTGCATTTGTTTAATCAAAAAGCAAAAACGATATTGTGGAATAATATTACAATTTAAAATGTTTTCTATTGAAATATATGTTACATTTATTCCTGTGGTGCAAAGCTGAATTTTTCAGCAGCCATTATTCCAGTCTTTAGTGTCACATGATCCTTCAGAAGTCAAGCTACAATCAGGTTATCCAGGTCTTCACAAAAACCAGACTCATATGATTACAGATTTGACTTTATTCACTAAAGGGACATTTTTAAAAGACAAATTATTTCAATAGTCCATTAAAAATGGACAAAATGCGTGGTAGAAGTGGTATGAGTGCTGATATAGTGACCACAAAATTGGGATTGATAATTGTATACTATGTGAATCCATACGTTTTTGTAGGATAAATATCCATATTTCAAATATTTCAAATAATAAATATATTAAACATAATAAACTTTTTTCACTCACTTTTGCTGACTGTGGTAACCGGAAGCAGTCCCGGCGGATGCCATAAGACATATGCGTGACAGGTGTGTGTCTCTGGCAAATGTAGAATACAATTCCTTTTGAATTATATCGAAATCCTCTGACATTCTTGTTTACAAAATCCTCATGTTTTGCTTCTAATTTGTGACCAGCATTTTTTTCTTTCTCTGTGCTCAACACTAATCACACAAAGCCGATATTTTATGTAATCCACAGGAACTGCTTCCGTGTATGACAAATAGTGAAAGTGATAGAAAAGTGTTTATTACATTTGTAACTCTGATTGGATTCATCTGAAAGAAGAAAGTCATATATACCTAGGATGCTTCGAAGGTAAGTAAAACACAGCCTATTTTTTTCTTTTGGTGGGGGGGGGTAAACTAACCCTTTAACAAGAGATATTTTTAATTAGTAAATGAGCAAAGTAAAATGGCCAAACTAGTTAGTGAGGACTAAATAATTTTACGGTAAGTTGTTGTACTATTGTATTTTTACTGTTTGGCCTACAAAGTGTAGGGATATTTTATAACATAGAGTCTAGTCTTGTTAGATTGGGCACTATAACGCATGCCGACTCTTGTCTCTGTCTATCTTTGCAGTGAGTTTGGAATGAGATTGGCTGCTATATAATGCTGCTTGGAGAACAGAATCAGCTGATGATGGAAGTGCCAAAATTGTGCCCAATGAAAGAGAAAACAGTAAATATGAACACCTTCAATTCAATAGATCAGATATTAGAAATTATGATATGCAGAAAGCAGCATGCATATGAAACCGTCCAGGATTATTTATACTATTGATAATATCTTGCCAGAAAGAGCCCACATTTTCCATTTTTATGCATGGAGAATTTCAAACAAACAATGTGTACATGACTGCAACAATCTTACCAAAGATAATAACACATTGCAGTCAAACACGATTATACATTTAGCATTCATTTGCTTTTCATGATAGTGTTTGAGTTTGTTTAGAGTCAATATTACTCTGATCCCTGACACTTACATAACTATAATACAGCTGTCAATGTGTTCTATTCAAAATGTGTACAGAAAGTTAGATATGTGTAAACAGGGGTAGATATGTTTGCATTATATAAATAGCATCATGTTAGATGTGAGTAATATGTTATTTGCATTAAAATTAAATAGTAATGTAAAAGACTTGAGCATTTAATTGTTAGATAATATAACATTAATAGAAAGGGTTTTGGCTTCAGCCAAGAATTTCATTTCAGTGTGTCACTAATTCGGTTTGCTTACATTCATCCAAAAATGTTGTGGGAAGAAGGAAAGGTAAATAAACTCACAGTGAATATTTACCCTTGAGGTGCGGAAATGTGACATTTTGGCAGTAAACACTGTGTCTGAAATCTTTGTGGTGTGCAAAATGAGGCCCAGTTTATTCTCTCCAATGAAGTGAAAACAGACATTAATGTCTTGAGGGATTGAGATAATGACAGTCGATGAACATCATCTGCACCTGATCATTCATTCCTAGCTTACAGCCGTCTGTTTGTGTTGCTTTCAAGGAAGATGTTGGGACACGCTCAGGAGCTTTGACTGTACAAGGGTCAACGTGACACAATAACCTTCAGAGCGGCGGTCATGATGTCTGAGACTCCCACTTTTCTTCCTTATGTTCTCTCGTTCTTTTCTCTCTAACTCTGATTCGTTCCAACTGGGAAGTCTGACCATATTAAGAACACTGCGAGTTGCAGGCATAGGCAAGCAAGCTTGACAAATCACACATTACGTCACACCCTGCCTTCCAGCGCATTTCCTATCACATATAAAACAATGTGCTGGTGGTAAACATTACTTCATATTCAGATGACGAGAGTATTCCCTGAAAAACACAGGTTTACAACGTTCATATATGATATGAGTCTTGGTGAGTGTGTTACATTCACTTCATCACTGGCTGACTTGATTCATGTTGTCTTTAAAAGTAAGCCCACTAAGTAAACTCTGAATCACATCCAAAGAATCTCTCATCAATACTTCCCACAAATTTGTTCTCATTCTTTCTCATTCAAAAGTCGTTTGAATGACGACCTGTACCCATAAACCCACTCAAACACTCATATGCGCAGGCACATGATGGTGCAAAGTCGTACAATTGAACGCAGAGACACGCACTTACTCTTTTCCTCTCCACAAACACAGCCATATATGGTAAGCTGTGTTTGTGGAGGTAAGAGAGACAAGGAGAGAGAGAGAGATCTGCTCTCAGAGAACTAAACAACCCTCCATCATGAAAGCCTCTGTGCATAGATTATTTCAGCCACGCCTCGAACAACCCCAAAATCATGTTGCTGTGTAAAGACTGTATAAACATTATGAGCGGTAGCTGTAATTTTTTGCTTTTGGTGGACTGGCCGACTGCTGGTTACATCACTTGTTTGCAGTAAAATAAAGATGTTTGCTGAGCAGACAAGGAATTTGGTTTTGTACATTCTCATACCTACTTAATAATAAAATTATACAAAGTTTACTTCTGGACATACCATGGATGCTTACAGTGGATAGTGATATGTTACAGCTGGTGGAAATGAATTCTTTTTTGAAATGAGCTTGTAGAGGTTTGATATTTATTATTGACAAATCTTATGTGGGGAATGAGAGAATAATGCATACTAATGGTCTAAAACAGAGTTTCCAAAATGGTGTTATAATGAAAGCATAACAATCTAAAACATACAAAGAAAAAAAAGTCTAATAATATTAAACAAAATACTTACTGATAAAAGATATATAAGATATATTTTATTTGTTCACCTACATGTATTGTGACCATTAACCATCAGAGAATTGTAATCATGCATATATTACTCCACTCCAAAATTATAATTTTGTCAATCACTTACCCCCATGTCATTTCAAACCTCTAAAAGCTGTTTTTCTTTGGAACACAATTTAAGATATTTTAGATGAAAATCGGGAGGCTTGTGACTATCCCATTGACTGCCAGACAATTACCACTGTCAAGGTGCAGAAAAGAATGAAAGCCAGTCTGAATAGTCCATCTGGGTTCAACTGTAATATTATGAAGCTATGAAAATGCTTTTTGTATGGAAAGAAAACTAAAAAATAACAACTTTATTCAATGATTTGGTATGTAATGTCACCGCATCCGCTGAACGCACATATGGAGTTCCGTGTTAGCCGCAATGGATTTTCATCCAAAATATCTTACATTGTGTTCTGAAGATGAACTAAGCTTTTACAGGTTTGGAATGACATGGGGGTTAATGATTATTGACAAAATTTTGATTTTGGAGTGGAGTTTTTTTTAAATCTCAGAGGATATTACAAGTAAATATTTTAGGTCAAAGGGGATTGGCTGACAGATTTAGAATATAATTTTTTTTATTATTGTTAATTTGTTTGGAAATTAACATATTTGGCTATAACTTGATCATTTGCAATATTTCTAAGTAGAATACCTTATTTTTTATTAAGTAATAACAAACAAGTAACTAACTCATGTCTATGTTCAAATCACTCATGATGATATTCAGACCAACAGCATGATTGTGAGTGTAATGTTTCTTCAGCACAAGGGTTTAACAAACATGAAGTAAGGATATTTAATTATATAAAAGTGTCTGTTTGTGTTCCATCAATAGAAATGCTGGTTCCACAATAGGAAAAATAGACAAAAACTAACTAACTAGTGAATAATTTAATAATTAATATGAAGTTGGAAATTATTTCCACAGCCCTTAAAATTATTTGTGTAGAGCATGTCACTTTTGCATTCAAACAGGAGTTCGGTAAACTGCGTAGCCCTGCAAAGCAAATGTTAGTCTCAAGAGGAATAACAAAAATATCCTCTCTGAGCTGCTTCATTGCACACATGCTCCCCTAATCTGATCCAGCATCTACACAAAATGAACTGCATAAATATACATTTATATACAAAATAAAAAGCCACCATTTTTGTTTACGCTTGTGCAGCAGCAGCAGCTACTGTATTTGAGAATAGTATGTCCTTAAATCTGAGTCAAAGAGAAAGAGTAGAAGAACAAGCAGGAAAAGGGCAGAGAGAGTGTGTCAGCAACCTTTTCCTTATTTGGGAGGAGGAATGTGGAGGAGGTCAAGAACATCACAGCTATCAATGACGAATATCTCATTCTCTCGCATTCTCTTTTTATGAGCAATAATAATCATTCGAACCATTATAATAAACAAATCAATGTGCATACGTGTGTGTGTGTGTGTAAAAAATACATTATGGCGCTATGAGATATTATGCTGTTGTGCAAAAGTGTGAAATCAGTGTATGCATATCGTAATTATGTAATTCATTCTTTTTGTAGAACACATGTGCACACATTACATCACACTGCACTGAAGCTGCATGAAACAGGGACACCCTTTCTATACCTGCATCTGGACTGAATAACCCAAGCAGATGTTTGAGGCAGATAAATAATGATGTCATTTTTGAGTGGAGGATGGCAGTGCTGGCAGTGTTTGTTTATCTGGTTCACCACATGTGGAGCACAGACAGTCTACCCCCCGTCAGCAGGCTCTACTCATGAGAGTGAGAAACTGCAATTTAGAAATTAGACTGACAATTAAACTGTCTGAACAAGAATCCAGACAGTTCATCCTTCGGGGCAGTAACTTACACCCCCAATCCCAAAGCAGAAGGGTGATGTGTTAAAAATCCATATGTGCATCATGCAGACTTGCTGTGTCCTCACTAAACAAGCTACTTCATAAAGGGAACACCGACTGCAAGACAGCACAGAGTAGACATGTCTGTTACGTGTCGAATCATTGTGCAATGAGCAGTAACACTTGGCACCGTTGTCTAAATTTCACAATTTCAATTCCAAACACCAAGAACCAGGTTACAATGGAGAGCAATGGCTGTTCTTACTGCACTGTGTGTTTAGATTCTTTCTTAAACTTGAGATAAACCACCCATGACACATTTACACACCTCTTTACACATGCACATATACATCTGCAAATCACAATATACATCTGTATATAAATGTGTAATATTTTGTATATTGTTTCACTGTAAAGGAGGTTTCTTTACATGTGTTCTTTTAAATCCTTTATATCTTTTTATTTTTAAAATATTATACTTTTTATGCAAAAAATATGTTGTGTTGTTACATATAAAATTCTAATTCTAATTCTTATTTTCTATATAAGCAGCCATTACTGTAGTTGTGCAGTTACACATGATCCTTCGGAAATTATAATATAATATTACATTATAATATGCTAATATCTTATATTCAGGAAACATTTATTATTATTATTATTATTATTATTATTATTATCAATGTTGAAAACAGCTCAGCTGCTAAATATGTATATGATCCTTTTTGTCAGGATTCTTTAATAAATAGAAATTTTATTCTATTTTATTATTATTAACTTTTTTTTTTTTAAATGATCAAACGGGACAAAAAGTGCTCATGACTGAAGCAACCCCCAAATTTATTGTGCTTTTTATTTCATTTTATTTTTTAAATTCCCTTTATTTATATAGCTTTTTTAACAATACAGATTGTGTCAAAGCAGCTTTAGAATATTAAATAGAATAATAGTCTGTAATTTTTCCACCATTCTCTTCATTTTGCATTGTTCACTTCAAGCACAGCACTGTAACTTACATTTTTTCACTGCCATTCCAGATAAACTAAAAACATGAAACCTGAAGACAGGGCCCCTTTATACACCCCGTTATGACATGTGCTTTTAAGTGACCCGGGATGACATCACATGATCTCATGACTATGGTAGTTGACATGTCAGCACACGTTTGAGTTGAGCAGCCCTCCACACATCAGTCGACCAGAGATGGTGAGTGAGCAGGGAATGTAGGGAATTCTTCTGTCTTTGCTGATTTCTGCAGAACTGCAGACGGGAAAGTTATGATGTGTCATACTCTAGCTGCAGGCTTTTCTGGCTTTTGTTATTTATAAACTAGTGGTCATCTCCATAGCAACGGATATATTTTCACTTCCTGTTTAAGGTGATGCTATGGTGCAGTATGCCAGCTCATCAAGTTTCTCAGTGCCATCACAAAAGGAAATAGAAAAAATAAGACGTCTTGAATCTATCTATCTATTTATAGCCTGTTTATAGTCTTTATATTGTAAATATGTATTTATTATGTTTAAGAACTTAAATTGTATTTTAAATAGGGATGCCAATTTAATGCTTTAATCTAATTAATTAGTTATGAAAAAATGCCCCACCCCAGACTGGGACGTCATGTTACATTTTAAACAGTAGATAACAAGCATAAAGCAGGTCAAGGACTCAGATTGTGGCAAGAAGGGATATAGCTCTGACCGGAAATTAAAAATAAAATGTAATTTTCTACATATAAGATTGTGTTTTACTAACACCTACACCTATGCAACCCTGAACCTACCCCTTACAGTAATGAGAAAATAGCAATTGTTGTTGTACAGTGTGATAGAAATGATGCTGTATTGATGTGCACATGTGCCATACTTATCCCTTCTACCCTTAAAACCAAGAACTCTCTGCATGATGTAGTCTAAAAATACAGTTATTTAATCATAGAATTAAAGATTTTGGGGCAAAATGATAAGTCACATGAGCAGCGGGAGCAATATATGCACATGTGATTTTATATAATAATTCAGTAAATAAGAAGTTAACATTGTGTTATACTTGAAACACACTATTGTCTGTTTTTGCTCCGCTTTGCCAACGAAAATATTACCTTTAAAGCCAAAGCAGAACTGAATTGAACTTCATAAATGGAGCCATTTGCTTATAGTCTGTGTGAAATACTTATTTTATTAGCGAACTTTGCTATTTTTGTGGTGAACGATTCACCCGTGCAAGTCAATGCACAAAAAAAAAATAATAATAATTTTGCCTTTATATTCTTTAATCCAAATCTGAAAATGCTCCCCTCTAAAATGACGAGTCTTCTCTAAAGACGTCAGTTTGATGGCTTGGGCATGAGCAAGACATTCTTAACCACCTCAATTGTTGAAGTTATTTGTTTACTCTCGCATTTAAAAAACCCCATTTAAAATGACATCCTAAATCCATGCCCCTCCAACTCCAACCTCCAAGCCCTGCATTGTCTTCATTTCTGAAATGCCTAGTTTACTATATCCTATCAGTTTGCAGTAGCCACCCACTATTCTCCTCATTCAAAATTCTGTTTCTCTCGGAAGAACGTCACAATATGGAAGTAAAATTGGTTGCAAACTTCCGGTTCATGCTGATTTTAATGAATCAGCCATTTGAATGAATGAATAACATTAACGAATCGAATGAACGAATGACTTGAAGGGATAGTTCACACAAAAATGAAAATTCTGTCATTAATCACTCACCCTCATGTCATTCCAAACCCGTAAGACCTTCATTCAACTTCAGAACACAAATTAAGATATTTTTGATGAAATCCATGAGCTCTCTGATCCTGCACAGACAGCAACACAAGTGAAATCTTCCCAGACCCAAAACATTATAAGCACATCAGAAAAGTCATTATATTTGTTTTCTTTGCATACAAAAAGTTTTCTCATAGCTTCGTTAAATAATGGCTGAATTCCACTGATGTCACATGGACTATTTTACCGATGCCCTTCTGGGCCTGGGAACATTTCAGTTGCATCGCTGGTTATTAATGACTTTCATTGTATGAACAAAAAATACTAAAATATTTTTCAACATATGTTCTTTTATGTTCAATAGTTTATGCGAGGCTGTTAAAGCAAAAAATGACATTATTTTATGTTGAATCTAAAAAATATTTCTTTCTACAGCTACTTTTTGCAATGTCTACTTATTATCTTTTGAGGGTATTTTCACAGCCACATTTAATTTGTTATTATTTGATTTCTTAATCATGTAATTTATTAGATAAAAAACTGTAATTAATTAACAGCCCTTATTTTAATATAATATTTAATAATAATAATGTTTTATTTTAGATGAAGTGGATTATCTCATCGGGGTCACTGACAATTCATGTTAGACTACAAATTATGTTATGTTAAAACTATGAGCTGAAAATGACTTATCGCAGTAACTCCACCATTGAATAAATTCGATAAAGGCAGTCTGTGAATAGGATATCTGAAACAGCGTCACTAAATAAACACTTTTTTTATATTACATTTACACCAAGTCCAAGATGGTGACTATATCAACCAGCACAACACCAACAAAATGACACACGTCTTCAAACTTCTTTTTTTTTTTTGGACTGTGGAAAAACACTAACCACTTGCTTGAATCTGTCATTGGGGGATCATTACATTAACCATACAAGCCCTGCAGGAATTAGACTACGGCTGTGTTTTCCACTCAGCTGAATGGAAAATTACCCAAGAGATCATCAAATGATTAATTATATCTTCAAATAAACACAAACAATGATATTTAACAGTCCTTCTGGGAAAAAACTCACTTGGTTTGTTTCAACGGCACTTTTTTTAGCTGGCTGATCAGCAAAACACCAACATGGTCAGTTTAAACCATCTAGGAGACTAGGTTAATTTAAAAAACACACTAAACTGGTTAATCTGTTGTTTTAAAAAAGGATGTAATGAGCAATATCCAACCCAGCCCTTTTGATACCATATAGTTCTCCCTTTGCTCAAGTTTTTAATTCCTCTTTAACATGATGATTCATGATCCACACCCTTTCTCATTTTCTTTTTCTCCTCACATTTTTGCGCACTTAAACTACATCATGTTTTACTCCGGACAGCACACACATGCATGTACACAAGCACAGCCTGCATATGCAAACTGCGCAGGACCTGTACAAGGCCAAGACAAAATTACATGCAAAACTCAATCTACTTGTGAGCAAAAACTGACGCTATGCATTATATGAGTACATGCAACTCTTCTGCACTGATGTGTGAAGACTTTGGGTGTGGTAACTGAAGCCCCACACCTAGTTTGTGGTTCGATGAAAGGAAACAAGACCCTTTATAAAGTGTGATCTCCCCATCACTAAAGACCGACCATCACCATAACACACACCTCACTATCTGTCATATATGCTATATGCAAATGAAGAAAACCAAAACGGCAACAACAACAAAAACATTTAAAAGATGCAAAAACACTTGGATCATGCTGTCATGTTTTGTGTAACTGCAAATGAAAATATGTTTTGAACAATAAATGAAATCAGAACAGATACTAAAGAAGTACTGTGGTGGTTACGTTGCATATTTACATCATGATGATCCCATAAAAGAGGTGTTCTGTCATGACCTCAGTTTGAAGCCAGTGTGGAGTTCACCATGGATTACCTTAGGAATTTCAGATGGGTTTTTAGAATAGCGGTTTATGATTTATGAGCAAAAACATATCTGTGGTGAACTTACTTGAAAAGACTGTCATGTTTTCTTCTACAACTTAAAATACACAGTCAAACCTCAAATGTGAGTTTTGAAATTGCCATGTACTTTAAAAATGAATGTTTCTAACATAAGACTGCAATGGTTGTCTGATTCGTCAAGTAAACTCACATTAGGGAAGTCAATGGAAAATCTCCAAGAATTGTTTGTGACATTCAGTTGTGACATCAATAAATGAATTACTATGTATGTCAGGAGGGAATCTTGTTATTTTTTGTTTCTTTAATATTATTACCAAAGCCTTATAGACATAAATTCTCTTGTACTGTATCTCCAGTATTTGTTGCTGTGGGAGTTGACCATTCTAGATTGCCTCTGGAACAGTTCTGAGATCAAATGAATGAGGAGGTAGATTTGACTTGGCTTGACCTGTGCACAGCCCCATCTAAGGTAAGAATGTCTGCTTGCCCCAGTTAGCTGAAGAACACAGAGCGACACAAGAGGAATATTTCAGATTGTTTACAGAGCCTTGGCCTCAGCTTCGGATAGAGTGGATGTTTCCTTTGATTATAAATGATCTTTGTCAAGGCCTGAATGAAATCTTTCTCTTCGACATTCTTACATTAGGGCTGCTTTAGTGGTCTACATCTGAACTGTTGTTCTACATTTCTATCAAATGTTAGAACCGAAACTGGATTTTTGTAATATCGAGTCATTTTTACACTGAATTTGAACAAACATTTGTGATTTCATGGGTTCCAATGACCACCCGAGCATTTGGTCCTCATTATCCACAGTTCAGAGATATGAGGTCATGCCTCTCTAAAAAATTAAGAGTGTGCAGGAGGGATTTCATTACCACATCCGAGCTGGAGAAGGACAAAGAAACAGCGCTCCCTCGAGACGATGAACCAGTGGATGCTTTTGAAGGTCTGTGTCGCCCTCTTGTGTTTTCAAACAGACTGCTTGAAGCCGATCCAAGATTGTCTAAAGTGGGAACAATCACACACGGAAACCTCAAGCGTAGTTTATTTTCTACACGATACAGCACTAAATTACATTTCTTCAAACATACGAAAAGTAGCATACGTTACTAACAATTCAAAAAACGTGGTAATGTCATTGTTACTTTGGTACTTGAATTGTTCCACTCTTTCGGGTGGAAATGCACTTTTCTTGCCTTCATATCTGCGCACAGTGAAACTTTATAAAGATACTTCGCTGCCAAACAACGTGCATTTATATGTTTGTTTTTTATTAAAGCATTATTCATGTTGGTATAAGATAATCTTCCTCGGGGCTCGTGAGCGCCAGTGTGTATGAACAGTTTAGCAATGCTTAATGGCAACACCCAAAATGGACTACAAATACCAGCAGCAAGAAGAGCGCAGAACTACAGAGTCCACGTTCGAGTTTGAGCGTGGAAAATTCAAAGGATAATTTGTGTGATAGCCTACACGCGTTTATTAATATGAATTACTCTATTGATAACAGCTGATTCTGCGAAATAGAGTATAAAATCAGTTTTTAATTATAGCATAAATATAGCGCAGATATGTAACCGGAAGAAGTTTCACTCGGCGCATTATGACGCAGCGGAAATTCAGTGTTCTTCCTTTCCTCCATTAGGTGAGTGCGTGGTAAGAGCGCGCTTCGTCGCTCTCTTCAGATTTGTCGAAAAATTCTTTATTTATGCACTTATCAATACACGTTTTCTTCTTTAAAGTCATTGTTATTGTGTACATTACAGATTGCAACCATGGGCCGCCGTCCAGCCCGTTGGTAAGTTAGGAATTTGGTGTTTTACGAACTGGCCGTAGTGAAAATGGCAGGGCCCGCTAACCATGTGCAGCACACCGGCCTCATACAGCACTGACAGTACCTAGCTCAAACTGCCTGCTGTGTTTAACCCGAGTGTCCACTCAAGAGAATTCTGGCTTCTATTAAAGTGCATTATAAAAAAATTCTACCGTTTGAAAAATGTCAAATCCACAAATTGGCGCCCGATTGAACACAGAAAACACTCTTACCTGCAGCTTATTAAGCCGACTAGACAGGTTGTGTGTACTTGTGTGGTGCGCAAAAGCTGCAGACAGTAAGTCTTCGGTTGTGTATGAGCCTAGCTGTGCGGTGCTAGGCGCTTTAAGGGACCATTGAGACATAACATTGCTTATCTTTATTTTTTTCAAATAGATCTTCTGTTTAACCAGTTTTTTGATTGACGTTTAGCTTTTAGCAGCAATTGTAATTATGGGCTAATTTCAATCTCTATAACAGAAGTTATATTTTGGGGGTTCAGATTTGTTTTTTCTCTTGTAATTGTTTATGTATGTTGATGGATTTGAGTCTTGCTAATTGTCAGTCGTCTCTTGCAGCTACAGATACTGTAAGAACAAGCCTTACCCCAAGTCCCGCTTCTGTCGAGGTGTTCCTGGTAAGTTATGGAAAACTCATATCCAGTGTTTTTATTAAAGTGTTGACAAATCCCAATTGTTATAGACAACCTGGAATTAGTTTATTTATATATATATATATATGTGTGTGTATATGTATGTATGTGCTTTAAAAGTCTGCAAAATTAAAAATGCTCAATTTTCTATAATGTATTTTGATTTTAAGCATGTTTAAACAACTGATTAAGTTAAATTCACTAGAAATGGTGTGGGTACATTGAATGTGTGGTCTGTGACACACAATCATCCATTGAGTTAACCAATTCAAGAATTGTTTTGATTGAGCGCATCCCTCTCCCAAATTCAGATCCTAAGATCAGGATCTTCGACTTGGGCAGGAAGAAGGCTAAGGTGGATGAGTTCCCCCTGTGTGCTCACATGGTATCTGATGAATATGAGCAGCTGTCCAGTGAAGGTGAGGCTTCTTCATACAATTGTTGTTCATATCTTATCCTACATCAAATGATTTCTGATCCATATAGTTTTGTTTTTTTTTCTTTTCCCCCCTCTAATCTGTGAATGTGTGTTTTAGCTCTTGAGGCCGCCCGTATCTGCGCCAACAAGTACATGGTGAAGACCTGCGGTAAAGATGGTTTCCACATCCGTGTGCGCCTGCACCCATTCCATGTTATCCGTATCAACAAAATGTTATCCTGTGCCGGAGCTGATAGGTGAGCATTTGTGTGGTCTGTGACTCTTACCTGCAGCTTATTAAGCCGACTAGACAGGTTGTGTGTACTTGTGTGGTGCGCAAAAGCTGCAGACAGTAAGTCTTCGGTTGTGTATGAGCCTAGCTGTGCGGTGCTAGGCGCTTTAAGGGACCATTGAGACATAACATTGCTTATCTATATTTTGTTTTCAAATAGATCTTCTGTTTAACCAGTTTTTACTAAGTTAAGTCTGTTCACCTCCTTCAGGCTCCAGACTGGTATGCGTGGTGCCTTCGGTAAACCTCAGGGCACAGTGGCTCGTGTGCACATTGGCCAGGTGATCATGTCCGTGCGCACAAAGGCCCAGAACAAGGAACATGTGATTGAGGCTCTGAGGAGAGCCAAGTTCAAGTTCCCTGGCCGTCAGAAGGTATGTAACATGAAGTTAAAAACAGTATCTAGTTGAGATTTATGTGAAAGTGATTTGTTTGACTTGTCTACAATCTTTTTAGATCCACATTTCCAAGAAGTATGGATTCACAAAGTTCAATGCCTGTGACTTTGATGACATGCTGGCAGAGAAGCGAGTGATCCCTGATGGCTGTGGGGTGAAGTACATCCCCAGCCGTGGACCCCTGAGCCACTGGAAGGCCCTGCACGCCAACTAAGTACTCACACTTATTCATCTGTGTGAACCAAGGCTCTGTTGATCACAAATAAAGTCCATTCTTTGACAGTCTTTGCGTTTTTTTTTTACAAGTTGCTTCTTGAACTTAATTTGGTAGAATAACCTTTTTGGAGGTTCCAATCTAAAGAAATTCAGTTTCTCAAATTTCCTTCTAAATGGGTGTCATGTAGGGTTTTTTTTTCCACCTTTTTAAAGCTCCCCCAATGGCATTTTGCTTTTGCCTCAAGGGCAAAGCTCAACTTCAGTTTTATCAGACCGTAACACACTGCAGCATGCTTTCCTGTTTTGCCGCATGACTCCGCTAATTAAACTCTGATGTACATCTTTAAGTAAATTTTTGGCTGAGTATTTCTAAAGTGTAGTTAAATATTTCAGTAATGAAAACCAACCAAATTCGTGGATTGCCACTGCATAGTTTTCAGTGGATTATATTCTTAGTACTTTATATTCACAAATGTTCCCACAGTAAAAAAGATAATTACAAATATAATTTCTCAGTAATTTACAGAAATGCGTTTCATATTAATGACTCAAGTAAAATCATACAATAAAATCAATTTTATAGAAGGTATTAATGCTCAGTCACATCCACTATCCAGCACGTTCTGTAGATGCGTATGAGCTCAAGTACATAACAGCTGTGTAACAGCGAAGTAATATCTCCACTTCATCCAGATGAGATGGATAATCCACTTCTGTTAATTTGTGTTCATATGATCATCTGCAGTAGTAGTAAAATGATCAGAATAACCGTTGTAGGCAGAAGACCCAAAGCTTTGCCGTTTCTTGAGGAGAACCCAGACTTCTGAGTTTTGAGTAGCACCTCAATGGGGTAGTGATCGCTCACTCCTAAAGCCTATAACAGACAACCTGTAGTTTAAATGACATTAAAATGTGCACAATAAAAACACAATGACAATTTTGGTTTACCTCTGCCTCTGTAAGGTGGAATTCCTTAGGAAAATTGAACGGCTTTGCTGAAAATGGTTCGACTGTTCTGAGAAATGGCTCTCCGTGCACAACAATTCTGAGGATTAACCAAAAAAGTATGGTAAAATATTAAACAAGCATAAAAGGTTGGCCATATGCAGTGCATATATGCAAATCATAAACAGCATTATTTTATTATGCTGATTTGAGTTTTTTATTAGCCTACCGGTCATATGCACAGTCAGTCGACTCTTTTACTGTGGTGTCCACATTATCCTGAATCAGCCAAATGAAAGAGGGGTCAGAGAAAAGTCTGACATTCTTCCGGTTCTTTTTAGCTACATAACCACAAGCTGCATTGAAGTCCCCAAGGAACATCACATTCTGATGATAAAAAAAGACAAATTCATTATTTGATTTCAAGATATTATACTCTATATAAAATAAGAAATCCATCATTATACCTCAATTTTCCAGCGTGCTCTAATGTCCACAAAGACATCATAGAGTTCGTCAATCTCTTTGGTGGCGTTTGAGGGAGTGGTGTGCTGTGGGATCAAGACAAAATCCTTGGCCACTGTTAACAGAGACATGAGATCACATAACCAAAATCAAGCTTCAGCTTATGATGATTTATCTTGAAACAAATTCAGCACCAAAATATTCCTTGTGTATTTGTACCTGTTTGGGGGGCTTGGAAATGTACCACAAAGGGCTCTCTGGAGAAAGCATCTTCATCCCCTTTTTGTGTATCTGGATACTGATAATTATTTATCAGCTTCGCTTTGCTTTTTCTGTGTGAGGAAAAATAAAAAGAAAGAAGGGAAATTGTCTTGCAAGACCTGAAATTTCCAAATCTTATCATGGTGATCAAGAATACATTAGTATTAATCAAAGCAATATTGAATATTAATACCACGCCTTTATTAGGGATACGGCAATAATATATAATAATAATAATTTTCTTGTTATGGTTGATAACTGATAAATGGCTGACATTAAAATTAAACACTATTTTGTCTAAGTAAAAAAAGAAATAAAACACAAAGAACTAAAACCAATCATTTTAAATGCAATATTTACATTTAGGCAACACAACTCTAAAATATACAGTATAAAAATAAAAATTTGCTGAAGAATATATGTAGTCATGTTAAATTCTTAGTGTTTGAAAGAACTTTAACTGTGCATTAATGAGCATCACAAATAAATATCCAGTATCAAAAGATAAATTAAAACTCTAATATCAGAGTTATATAGTATTGTCATCATGTACAGAAGTGCTGAAGACATACCTATAAACAAAAACGTATTGCTCCTGATAGGTTTGTGTCCTCCCGAGACGTTCACTTGCCACATAGGCATAATCATTATCATTAAGTCTGGAAGAAAAATATAACATCTTTTATGTACTGTACATTTGTATATATCTTAAATCTGATTGGTTACAGTGGTTTCAGTGATTTTTTTATATTTGCATATCGTCTACCTGTTGAGTTTATCAAGCAGGCGCGGGATGGCATTATTTTTCTGATCTCTGACCTCCTGGAGCAGACATATGTCACAGCGAGATACAATCTGCAAAAAAGAACAAAACAGAACATTTTGAGACATGTTTTTATACACCATAAAAATAAGTATAAAGCATTGTAATGTTAATCCTCCTACCCGTGATATAGAATTCATGATGTTGGCATTCGCCGATTTTGAGTCACCAAAACTCTTAACATTGAAGGCACAAATTCTAAAGCCATAGCAGCTCAGCAGGCCAGAAAGAATAGAGAGAGTGAGGAGGAACAGTCTGACGGACATCCTGCGTGTGAAGAGCCAAAAAAACACCTCAAACAGGGTTCAAATGTTAAATAAAGTAAATAAAAGGCCTGAATTAAATCATGCAACAGTCAAATAAACTCATTTGACTGTACACTGTTATTGCAGAAATGTGATCTGGAAATTGAGGAGTAGGGTTAAAACATCACGTGATTGTGGTTTGTGGCATAAAAATGTTCTCTTTTTTAGTTGTTTAATAACAAGATATTTAGAGGATTTTTCTCAGTCAGTTATTAACGAAGTTCCCCATTCCAATCCTCAAATGGTCATTTATCTGAACTGTAACAAGTAAAAACAACACACACAAAAGAAAAGTAACAATTCATCAGGTTTGAAGAACATATTTTGAAAACCTTGATATTTACCATTGAAAGGCTGATTAACAAACTTAATCATGTTCTGATCAAAGCAGTTTTGGCTACTTTTCATGTGAGACCAGTGGTCTGAAAGTGACAGTTCACACCTAATGATAGACTGTGTCTGTGTCAGGGATCAGGAAGTGTTTGCTTAAAAGTTAAGTGACCTATTGTGAAGTTAATAGTCTGTGCTGTTATTGGCAGGGACATGTTGAAACACAGTCAGAGAGTTTCAAACAGTCTGCAACACACATTTTTTTAAAGAACTTGTCTATAAAACATATGTTTGCCTAGTAGCTACAACGCAGAACTCAGCACCGAGAACAGGATGACTAACTTGCAGCACTACATACAAAACTTAATATACTTAATAAAGGAAAGCTCCTTACCTCATTTGAAATGTGTTCGGTTTCACTTCAACAACACTGCTCTCTGTCTCTCTCTTTCTTTTCCTTCCGCAGTTTCCACTCGTCTTATTATACTCGGAAAGCTCGAAGACACACCTTTTCCTTCTTGGTTTATTTGTGGATATAGGGAGGAGCGATCCAATGCATGGAGTGTGGGGCTTTCCCTGCCCTGCAATAGCATGCGACAATACAATATGCAAAATTAACGGAATTGTGTCGTGCATAATGTTGTTTACTCTTTACTCATCCTTCAGGTTTTTCTAGTAGAGGCCACTGCTTTTACTCAGCCCATTATGACAACATCATTGTTGCTTTACTGGTTGCATAAGCGTCTGTGGCTACTTAGAGAACAAGTCGACATAAGTCAATAAGTACAAAGGCCTGTCAAATTCCAGCAAATTATTGATTAATAAGACATATACATATAAATAAATATTGTTAATTCCCTATGAAATATGTAGTTTCCCATCAACTATACGTGTGCAATGTTCAGTGAACTCCACTTTTATAAAAAGTGAAGTTGACAAATCGATGAGGTGATAACTAAAATCATATATAAACCTACTATACAAAAAAAAAAACCTTTTTATTTAAGGTTATTGACCTTAAATAAGCCTAGTTTTAGTAGGGGAAAAAATCTGTGTCAGACTTTATAATTATAACCCACTACTATAATTACAACATTAAAACTCGGAGTGTCTGGACACGTGACTGCTGATTTGTCAGGCGATGGCGCTAGAGAAGCGCGCTGCTTCTCCTCTATGACGTAATAAATTCTGCTTCATTCATCTGCTCTGCAAAGAGTTAATGTAGCTAATACTATAGTTGCAGAAAGTCTATTTTTTGTCGGTTTGTGTTCTTGAAAAACAAATTACAGGTACGTTATACACCATCTTTAGAATAAATTATTGCCTTCACTAGTGGAATTTCATGTAGCCTAATTTCACTTTATCTGTTTTTCCCCCCCAGCATATATCTCTCTGGTGAAGTACATGGCCTCTGAGAACATGATGAAAACAGAGGTGTCAGTCGCTGCTTCTTTTATCAGCCGTTTACTGAGCAGCAGTGAGTCTCTGACTGGAGATCAGCTGCAGATCTTCACTCACACACTCACTGATGCTCTGCTGGGTGAGATAAGATAATGGGCTGGCCTGCCCTTCTTTAATAATTGAATAGATATTCGTTCCTCTTAAAATGACACTCATGAACTGATTAATTTCAACTGATCATATTCTTTTAGAAAAGCTGATTATATTTATTTAACATCTTGTTATCATCATCAGTTATAGACCTATAACCTATTTTATTTGTATTTTCAAAATAGGTTTTTTTAACACTGATGAAATTCTTTATTTTTTGCATCAATAAATATGCTTTAAAATGAAGCTATTGTATGCATTTTTCTCCTCAGAGCACTATCAGCACCATTGGTTTCCTCAAGTTCCCTGCAGAGGCTCTGGCTACAGATGTTTACGGATTAACCATAAAATGGACCCGCTTATAGGAAAAGCAGCCTCTGCCGTTGGATTTACACAAGAGCAGCTTTTCTCATTACTTCCAGTAGAGTTGACACTGTGGGTGGACCCTTACGAGGTGTCCTATCGGATCGGTGAGGATGGATCCACTTGTATTCTCTACGAGTCCTCACCGGCGCGGCCTAAAAGTGCCACCTCAGCAGATGCATCAGCCAACAGGAAGGAGAAACTAAAAACCAGATGATCGGATCGATAAAATCAGTTCGACGTAATGGAAAGGTCTCTGTCGTAAGAGATTCTGAAACCCTTCCTCTATGTAAATTTTGCACTTGTTTAAAACATTAAAGAAGAAACAGAATGTGGAACATAAATGTTGCATCTTACATACATTTACAAACACAAAGATCACGATGATTTCATACTTGATCATGGATGATATGGAATCTTTTTTTATCCAAACTATGTGGATGCGTTCTAATGAAAACACTCACTTTCATGTGAAGGTTTCATATATGAATCATGTATGAATGTACTATTGTTCCTCTCAGGAATGAATACTAAATATTAATCAATGGAAAAGTACAATTTGAGTAAATATAAATGGAGAAATGTCTTTAGTATATATTATGATGTGGCAAAAGCTATCAAACGCAAATACTTCTGACATCATTTTTAAAAAGTCATTTTTGAGCAACATTTATATATGTTCTATTTAGCTACTTTAACAAAACAAAAGTAACAATTTGTTTTTTAATTAAAAAAATATATTAAAGGAAATAATTCTATAAATATAAAAGCTTTGTATCTAATTACATATTTTTTCATAGCTACATAAATCAGGAATATTTAACAAATTACCTTAGGGTCGAATTAAAAACTCAAAAGCAAATACCATTGCAAAAAATTACAGTAAGAATATGACAGTCATATTATTATTAACTAAAACTATAACTATTATAATTTGAAATATAAAAAACTAAAATTTTAAAAGAAAACGAGAATTGTTTTCTTGGCAAATAACTGAATTAAGAAATTTATATAAGTACAAAAATGACAAAAAATAAAAATAAAAATAAACATCAGTTAAAGAAATTAAATAATACATACTAATAATATATATATATATATATATGTATATGACAAAAGCAGTAAAATTCCAATTAGCCTAAAATTATAAAATTATTACAATGTAAACTAAAATTAAAATGAAAACTGCAAATGTAAAAATAATTGAAAATATTAATAATAATACTGGTCAATACTAACATGGGTACATAATTGACAATCAGGTGTTTAGGAACTACTTTAAAATATGCAATATAATGTGGTTTATTATATTGCTTTAGGAACAAAGAAATTTTAAAAAGGAAGCTTACATTTTGTATTTTCTTTTTTAGAAGCTCTTTAATAAAGGGTTTTCCATAGCATATCTGAGCATCACAGTATCACAACATTTGCAAAAGTCAATATTATGGCTATTCATTTTTTTTCTTTAATAATTAACTAATATTTTATTCAATACATTACTCTGTGATGTAACTTACAGGTGTCTGGAGGGGATGTGGATTCATAAGAGTGAGGAGGAAGTAGGAGGGTGCTGAGCTTGTGGGTGTTCTGTATGCAAACGGCAATGTCTTGAACTTTTTGCAAGCTGCAACCAGCAGACGGTGCAGGAAGATAAAGAGAGGCATGAAGTGGGCTCTTTTGGGCTTATTGAAGATAGGTTATGCTGCTGCATTGTGAAACATTTGTCAAGGTTTGAATGCGCAAAATGGAAGTCCAGCCAGAAGAACATTGCAACATTGGTCAGCTGGTCACCAAAGAATAATTTTTAGCAGGACAAAACATAGCAGGATGATGAAATCATTCTGTAGAATTGGAGTGGCAGGGAAAACGAGAAGCTCAGTCTTTGCCAGGTTGAGCTGCAGGTCATGTTCTTTCATCCATGCAGATGTTTGCCAGGCAGCCTGAGATCTGTGCAGACTACTATTGTCTGGCTGAAATGAATGATAGAGCTGTGTGTCATCAGTATAGCAATGCTAGGAGAAACCATGTGCTTGTATAGTGGATCCCAGTGATGGAGAGTATGAGTCCAAGAACTGTTCCCTGAAGAACCCCAGTGACCAGTTGATGTTCTCTGGATACCTCTCCTCCCCAGGAAACCCTAAAAGACCTACCTAGATAAGATTCAAACCAGTGGTGATGGTAGACAGGATAATCTGAGGATTCACAGAGTCAAAATTGGCAGATAGATCCAACAGAATAAGAACTGATTATTTTGGAATCAGCTTTCACTATCTGCAATCTCAGTTCAATGGTTGCTGCTGAAACCTGATTGTTCAAAGTTAAGTTGGTCATTTCGTGAAAGAAATAATGTAACCGTGTCTATGAAAGTGTGAACCAAATGGTCCATTCCATTAGAATAACAAAGGAACAGCATTCCTCAGGAATGTCTTGTAGACTGCAGGATCTCCAGTGGGAAGGTCCTAACAGTATTGTTTCTAGCCTTTTTGTCTTCAGGTATGAAATTATATCCCACAGACCGAACTTTGGGAGAAGATTCATACAAGGGTTAAGATTGTTTAAAGGAAGAAGCGCTAATATCGCTATGGAAGAACTGCTATACTACCATCTTCTATAAATTCTACTCCCTACAAAAATGGATTCAGTCTAGTACATTGGTGATCCACCCAAAAGACTGCTCAGCAAAAATACAGTAAATGCAATATATTTTGCCTGAAACAAACCAAAATGCTAAAGCTCCTCAAATCACTCTCACATCTGTTGAGATGTTCACACTCTCTCCATTATGTATCAGATGGTAGAGCTGCAGGCAAACTGTGCAGAATAATATCCGGACTTCACCACAAAGATGCTTTGCCTACAGTATTAATTAAGGCCATTGTTTTCTTTATCTGCATGTTAAACTGTCTAGTCTGTCCAGGCTGTTTCTGTCTCTTCTCCTTTAATTTTATCCCGTGTCCCATCATGTTAAGTAACGGCACCCAGAGGGAGGTCGAGGAAGTGCTTTTGGGAAGTCTTGGCATGCATCTGTTTGAACACCTGCTTAATTCTGTTCCCAGGGTATCAAATACCTCAGATAAAATAAGATGTAGTAACACGTAGTACTCTAACGATGCCCAAAAACCAGCAGGTCTCTGTTAAAGCCATCAGATCTTTATCGCTTCTTAGAAGCAAATAGAAGGTGATGTTACAGCATGTCAGCTGAATCTTGTCTGAAATATCTTTTACAGCACTTTCTCCTGCATTTCCGGTTCATAGATATTATTTCTCTTGCCCAAATCTAAAAGATTCGCTTTGGCTTAATCAAAACCAGGGGGACAGACATTTTTCTCCCTCTTCTCTCAATTCATCCCCTGATACCTCTCAAACAAACCCAGCTGCAGTTCTAACAATAAAGCTTTTCAACATCACATTGCGATGGATTTTAAGTTTGCACATTTTAAAAGTTCACCATATTCAAACACGCTGTCCAAGATTCCTGAACTAATAACAATTTCCTGTTGAATTCTGTCCTTTATTTCCATGGCCAGCACTGTTCATTCCCCCCAGTATTTTCCGAATCACACAGTTCCCTGAAAATGTCTCATTACGTCAGAAAAAGATGAAATACTCGTTATTATTGTCAGGTTATGCTTATTCACCAATATATAATTTCCAATGTTGTATCCACTTTACTCCATAATTTCAAAACACATGGACAAAACATTTAAAAAGTGGATCACAGCTATTTATTTTGGCGGGAATGAGGCGAGTGCTCTGTTAAGACAGCACGGAGTGGGTTAAGGCCAGTTTCATGAAGTGTTTTTTAATGGTTCACAGGCAGTCACTGCAGAGACACTCTTTAAAGGTCTCGTTTTACTCTGAGGCTGTGACACACTGCGCTGCTCCTCTCTTCTTCACACACCACAACATCCATTTCTCCTCACATGATGATGGATCTGAGGATTTTACTGATTTTCGTGACCGTTCCCTGGATATTTTGTGAACCGTCAAGAACCAGTAAAGTGGTGCCTAAACATAAAGGGATACTGAAAGTAGTAGATGATGAAGAATTAATCTCAGAAAGTAGAATTGTCATGGAAGCCAAGAAACCAAAGGTATGGCAATTTCATGCTGATAATGCTTATGATATTACAATGGAAATTTGCTGAACATATTAATGGTTTTGATGGCTGTTCCAAGAAAGGTATGCAATGGAAAACCTGTTAAATCCATAATGGGATTATATCCAACAGCATCATCGGCAAGTTATCTGGGCTTATCTGAGCTCATTGAAAGGCAAACTAGCATGTGAACCAGTTGAGGAAACAAAATAATATAGTTTTCTTTTCATCTGCTTTACTAGAAAAAAGTAATTCTTAACACAGACTACGATAGTCCAGTTGACACAGATGAAGGTCCAGGAGCAGACCATAAAGATGACAAGGGTAATTGTTTATTGCTTCAATTACGCTATCATTTGATGCAAAATAATACTGAAGCCTATTTATTATTTTTTTCAGAACTTCCCACATGCCTGATGTGTGTGTGTCTAACTGGATCGGTGTACTGTGAAGAGGTCTCTCCTGACATGACAACAGTTCCACCACTGCCAAAGGAAACGGCTTTCCTCTATGCACGCTTCAACAAAATCGCTAAAATTACCAACAGAGACTTTGCCGATATTGGTGAGGGAAAATTTTTAGGTGTGGCCACCAAAGACACAATGTGTAATGACTGGAACCGGATCAATGTAATCAAAGCAACTGAGGGAAATTTTCCTTGCGACTTTTAATGGCTGTAAAACAGAACTGAGAAAGTGCGTTGAGGTCCCTTAGAGTCACTGGTATAGAAGGGAAAGCAAACCTAGGCGGCTTTGTGCATTTAAAGGGACAGTTCACCCAAAAATAATTATTTTTATATTATTTACTCACCCTCATGTCATTCTGAACCCCTGTGACTTTATTTTTGTAAACATTTGGACCCTATTTGGACCTCTATTGCAAACTCTTAAAACTGGTTCTTCTCAGGCATCTATGATTCCATGAAGTATCTTTAACATCCATGGAATCTTTTCAGTACACAAATGGTTCTTGATACTGGAAAAAAAAATTCTTTAGACATTCAGACTTTCATTGTACACTGTTAAAAAATTAAGCTTCTTTACTAGCATCTATGAGTCCATGAACTTTAACATCCACAGAATCTTTCCAATACACAAGAGCTTCTCTTGATATTGAAACAATGTTCTTTACACCAAGAAAAAAAATGGTTCTTTTAAGAACTGTTTACTGAATGCTTCTCTGTGGAACAAATCAGTTCTTCTGTGGCATTGCTCCAAAAAAAATTTTTTGGAAGATTTATTTTTATTAATGGATGGACAAAAAAGGTCCACAGAAGAAAAAAGATCAAACAGGTTTGAAATGACATAAGAGTAAGTAAATGATGACAGAAAGTTAATAAAAACGTATTCCGTTGCATCCTAGTGTCGATGTCCAAATCAGTAAATACATCCATGTTGTTTTTCAGCCACACTGAGAAGAATTGACCTGACTGGCAATCTGATCTCTGAAATAGAAGATGGAGCCTTTTCAAAACTCGATCAGCTTGAGGAACTAACATTAGCTGAGAACAAACTGGTCAAACTGCCAATGCTGCCGGCTAAACTTCTGTCTCTCAATATCAACCACAATCTACTGAAAACAAAGGGAATAAAAGCAAACCTTTTCAAGGTAAAAATGAATAAGATTCTGAAATAATACATTGTTATGTTACTCATAAGTGGCTTCTATCTTTCGCATTAGAAACTCACCAAGCTATCATACCTGTACCTTGGAGACAACGGGCTGGAGGCCATCCCTCTGCTGCCGGAAAGCCTCCGTGTGGTTCATCTGCATGTACGGTCACCACTATTGTAATCTCAATATAGCCTATTAATAGACTGTAGTATTTAGTGTATAAATTCTTCTAAAATCATTTTCAGAACAACAACATAACGTCACTGACGGATGACACATTCTGCAAAGGAAATAACACTCACTATATCAGGTACAACATGCAGGAGGTTCGGCTGGACGGAAACCCGATAACGCTGGCCCAGCATCCCAACAGCTTCATCTGTCTGAGAGCTCTACCAATTGGACACTACAAGTGATCCGCTGAGAAGAAGAAAATGTTCCTAAAGCCATCGTCCAACTGGCAACCACTGTTAAGATGTTAGACAGCACATTAACAAAGATTTAACAGCTTAACAAAGAATTTTGACTTTTGAGTGCATCAAGCATTTAGACATTTAAGATCATTTAGATCATTTGTTAGAAGCTTATGCAGACAATAACATCTTTTTCTTGATTTTTAATTTTTTTTACAGTGTAATCATTTTGTTAATGTTTTTGCAAGTAAAAACTGTAGTAATATCTGTGAATTTAAAATAGGGAAAAGATATCCAATGCTGGTAAATAAGTTCATTTTGGATTGACATATTTGCTGGACTTTATCTTCAAAAACTTAAATTGCACAAAGTATGCACACTACAATAGACCATCTGTTTTCACTAAAGCTGGGTAAACAATTAAGTAAAGAATAAATATATTCTCATAATATCTTATGACTTGGTATGATTTTGGATCTATGAAAGTTTCTAATTCTAAGTCATTATAACAATATTCTGTAATGATTTGATTTTTTTTTTGGTCACTTTAATGATATAAACTCATGCTAAAATTGTTCGTTACTTTGATAATGAGCAATAATTAAAAGAAATGTATAAAAGCTCTCATAAATAAGAACAATGTTAATTGTGAGGTTTCTCATTATAATGACTTGCAGAATCATATTTTGTTAGTTTTTACAAGCTTCTGAAGTATATTATTTAGAATCACAGAACAGACAGATGATTTATATTGCATAAATAACTATCTTTATCATTTAAACAATACAAAAGATGCAATCTTCCTTACAGAAAGAAACACTGGCAGCTTCCTGCACCTCATATGTCCTCGTTATAATGTCACAGCTGCCCTAACAGCTTATGTACAATAATATCCCCATTTATTAATGATATCAAAGGTGTGTTAGCGTGCAAAGTCTTTAAAACTGTTTTGGTTTCAGTCTCTATCATGATTATTTATTTCCAATGTGTTCTGATGATCTCATTTGGCTTCAGCGTCTGAGAGCACAAAACCCTCCTCAATCTTGTGCTGGTATTCCCTCTCCGATTGTTTTCTTCTGTAGACATCATCTGTGAAGCCAGAAAATAATAAAATCACTTGTCCATAACAATAACCAATACATAGTTTAAAACGAATTCATATAAGCCTACATATATATACACTCATGCACTGTAAAAAAAATCCTCTTCAAATAATCTAAGCATAATGCAAATTAAGCACCGTTGTACCCTACCTAATTAAGACTAATAATACACATTAAAAATATTTTGGTTTTAAAGATTAAGTAAATCATTATTCTCGTTGGATAAAGGCTACAAGCAGAGCCCTGCGCAAAGAGAACGCAGAATGATGCACAGAAACGCTTTAAAGAGAGGGGCGCGCATGTATACATAAGACTTGACTTAGCAGCATACTTACAAAACGTTTCTTTTCCTATTCTCACGTTAATCATGACCCACTCCATGACACCCCCGATACAAAAGAACAAGGGCAAAAATCTGTACGTCCCAAAACGTCTTTTCCCAGGTACAAGGCTTAATATATATTTTAGGTTCTGACTTTTTCTAAACATCTTTTTCTTTCAAGACAGTCAACGGCAAGACACTTCTAAAGCACAGCACAACAATATGCACTTTTGGAAAATGGGTTTTAATCGCTAGAACACAACATCCGAACAGTTGTCCTTCAACACTGATCTTGGTCTTCACGCATGTTCCCGCTGCTCTGACGGAACAGGAAAACATGGCGGCGCGGACGTCACTGATAGTGTGCTCTAATAGGTCCGCTGCCAGGACTCTACCAAGTCCCTTGCATTCAGGGACAATACTATACTTACTGATAGGTCTCCCTCACTGCTACAAATCTAAAAAATAAATAAATAAATAAACACTTTTATAATACAAAACATAAGATATATAAACAAATATTTATATTTACACTAAGGGAAATTTGTTGGTAATGTTGGTAACCAAAAGTGGACAGAAGTTTTGGAGAAACCTGAGGGTGACATGATGTCAGAATTTACATTTTGAGTGAATTATCGCTTTAAGATTATTATTATTTCGTTATTTAGCAGATGTTTTTACACAAATCAACAAAAGAGCAATGATACGCAAGTGCTATAACAAGTCTCAGTTAGCTTAACATAATACACATTTTTTCACTATATATAACAAATAAATATAAATCAGATTTTATACTGATTATTGTACCTTAATATGGTTTAACACTTTTTATTATTGTTTTTATCTGCTAATAATAATAAAAAGAAAACAGAAAAGAAATAAAGAAAGCTAGTGTTAGAGGCCTTTTTGCTTTAGTTACTTGTCTAATAAAATATAAAAAGAATAGAATAGCAAGGTTTAAAAAAAAAGAAAGAAAGAAAGTAGCAGTTAGTAAACGAACAGAGTCCAAGTCTAAATGGGTTTTTAAAAGATTTAAAACATTTACCTTTGCCTCTATTATTTAGCAGTAGATCATTTTCTGTGTAAAACAAAATAAGACAGCTGTTTTTAAATGAAACTGATGGACAAATTAAATTTATTTCCATTTACAGCATGTGGACAATTAATACTTAATGAAAGTGTTAGAAATACATGCACGCTAACATCTTGATGTTGCACATAGTGCACAATGTTTGACAGATTTCTGATCTGATGGAATGAATGAATACCTGAAACAATATCAGTCTTTTTTTTTTTTTTTTAAATGATGTTAATACATTTCTGAAAGATGCTTGAGTATTATCTGAATATGTATTGCAGTTGCGTTTGTATATATTATTTTAATGCTTTTGTGAGATATTCTGCATTGCATTGATGTGATCCTTTACATTTCATTACCTTTTCTTTTGCTTGGTCTGAACTGACAATGGAATTTCTACATACTGAAACATTGCATTGGAACCACATTTGGTAGCACAGTCATAGATTGGTCAATCTTCTACTTTATATGCTAGCCGGCAGAAAGTCCAGTGGTGCTCCACTGTGTTCTCATTGGCACGCTCGCTCATGTGGTGCACCCGTGTGTTCCGGATCGTGAATCCTTGTTTGGTAATGTAGTCCATGAGGTGGACCCTTAGAGACACCTCTTGATGGTGGTCACATGGTCCAAAGGTGAAGGACACCTGACAGTCTCTGGTGTCCATCATGTGTTTGTTCCACTTAGTGAAGTTGTTGGATATTCCCTCCAGTAGCGAGTGGACCTTGGTGGTTATGGTTAGTTGTGTGATAATAACCGCTACTGGGTTCGAGTATTTAGACAGCTTGCGAGTGCTGGACAACTCCACCACCTGCTCAAAGGTGTCCAGTGGATACAGAGGCTTTGGGTCACTGAGGCACTGGATTAAAGGCTCGATCTGATAGAAGTCGGCTTCCTTGCGCAGAAGGTCCGTCTCCATGAAGTCAACAGGAAGAGTGAGCTCAGATGTACGCAGGAAGTTTAATATGTAGCGGAAAAGCGTCCCGTCCCGGTCGATGAAGTAGTTTCCCTGAGTGTCCCGTGTGGTGGGGAAGTCGCCGCGGAACATGGCGCCAAGCATGGAGTCTGGGTAACGCTGAAGAGTGGAGATAGAGGTCGTGTAGAGGTGACCCCCAACATTTAAGGTGACTGGGTGAGTCAACTGCAAGAGATGGACAACAGCAGAGAATCATTAACACTTAATGGGTTCTTTGGTAATTTAAATATGGCTAATCTGTCAATATGTGTACTGGAGAAGACCTAATTAAACATCACTGTTTTGGAGGGCTGAAACCATTAATAGAAAAAAATTCTGTGCCTTACTATTAACAGAAAAAATAAAAAATGAAGGAAATGATTTTTTTAATTCATGTGTTGGAATAAGAATCAAATTGCCGACAGCCTACAGGACGCTGAACTGGAATAGAAAAGGAAGGTTTGTTAAGCATGTTGGCTTGACATTTTGCTTTAAAGTTTAAATAACTCCCTTAAAGCTTATAATTTTAAGGTTATTCAGACCTTACAGCGAGTCAGACACAAAGACAGACAAATAGCCCATCTATCTATGGAAATATTAACCCATTTGAATGTCAGTTATGAGAAAATCTTTGATCTTATCTGTTTTTAAATTATAACAAGCCATTTCAGAACAGGCTGAAAGTCTGTGCCAGTGATGATGGAGGTAGTTTAAGAAGTCTTCAAGCTACAGGACTTTTAGGATTTAAAGAAAAATAGCCATAACCAGCTCCCAAAAAAACAAGTTTTAATAATCAATCTAATTGGATGACAAATAGAGAAATCCACACATCTATAATGTTAACAACACAGAGGAACGATCATTGGAATAACTTTAATAACCTTTTTTTTAGCTGATAAACAATAAAATAATTGACAGTGAGAATCCAAATCAGAATCCACCGACATTAAAGAGCTCGAGCTATTAAAGTGGCAGACAACATAATTAATTAATCTTATTTTTTTAGATATTACAAACACATATTACAGTTATGTAAATCTAATACGCACTTGATAACAATAACTTAAATATTGAAAAAGTTAAATATCTTCCCACATACATACCCTATTCCCCCAGTCCCCATTATCCATTTGATAAGGATAGATAGACTGTTCTGATACACAGAAGAAGCTCGGGTATTATACTTGAGAAGACCTGCAGAAAAAAAAGACACTTATTAGCCCTACGTTACTGCACATAAATATGTATAGACCTCATCTGAGAATCTCAATTTTTGTAACACATCTGAGACAACAATAAAAAACACTATGAGATAAACACAGGATGCATTACTGAGCGAGAAAGCGCAATGAACTGGATGCTCAATAGCGTATTAGCTGTTTTGGTAAGACATGTAAACATGTTTTCTGAAACGTAAATACTTACAGTTTCCCTCGAAAGAAGTTAAGATCGTCCAGCGAGTGTGCCTGATGGCATGTAACGCTACAAACATGAAAACGTTGTAATGAAATGAAGCGTTTTTAGTAACCTTTGCTAACCAGCTATTACAACACACAGCTAGCTCCCTGCTAACTCCTAATGTAATAGTGACAAATGAATAAAACAAACGTTCTTCCCGACAGTCATGCTGTATGGGATAACCCTATCCTTACCTGTCTCCAGGTCTGAGGGGTTTAATCGTCTTTTTTGATAGCGGCTGTATAGGACACCGAGCGTTAGCTGCTCTGTACGAGAATACAGCTGCCGCACTGTCACGTGACCCACACTGGCGTACATTAATGGCAGGGACAGGATCACAACACATCTGTGCTGAAGAAGCTTGTGTTAAGGGAATCTATATTGATCTAATTAGGCATAGTTGGGGATAAAATGTTGCTTTGGACAAGTATCACAGCACTACAAAAAGGTGACTTTACAAAATCACCAACAAAAAAAGGCAGCAGCAGTTTTTGCATATGGAAATCAGTTTATTGGACTTTATTGGTACAAAAGCTGTAGCTACTGAAAGACAGGAAAAAATGCTAGAAGCTCACAACAATTCCAGCAGGGTCAATGTAATAACATAATGAATAAATGTTATATACAATGTAGCTCTATGTTTCTTCTAATTAACCCATGTGCTTCGCATAGTGCAAGGAATGTTAATGTTTTAATCCTTATTTTATTATTTCAATTTATCCATCATCACCCCCACCTAATGAATGAAGAGTTCAATTGCCGCCTTAAATTTTATTTTTAATGGAAATAAAAAGAACCTATTAATTTCCATTAAAGTGAAATTACTGAACCTCCTTTTAGAAGAAAATTTAAAATGGCACTGAAAGGCTTTTGCATCTGAACTCTTTATATATATATAACTAGACTTAAACAGCTATGGTTCTCAGTGCTTTATAAAATCATAGTACTCAGAATTACTAAGACTCAAAGAATGAAGTGTACTGGCATTCACTACAGAACTACAGTATATGTAAGTATTATAACTCTACCATCAATATACATGGCAACACTTTACAACACAATCTCACTGGTAAATATTAGTTAATCCATTAACGTGAATTAACAATGCCCAATATCTTTATTTTTTTTTTTTACACCATTTATTCATCTTTGTTAATGTTAGCTATTAAAACTACACCAGATACAACTCATGATTTTAAAAAAGTACCATGTTGAAATGAACATTAAGATTATAAATGTATTGTTCATTGTTAGCTCAGTTTGTTAGGTTAACAAATTAAACCTTATTGTAAAGTGTTACCATACAATTTTTCAAGTGTGACTTTGCATGAATCTTTGCATGTGAATGTACATACTGCAAAATTATTACTTATATTACTTAGTTTGTTATATGCTTTAGGGCCAGAGGGGTTACTATTATATAGCAATATACAGCTGATATCCTGTGAGTTCTCAGGATTTCTTCTTGGTGCTGGCACTCTCTGAGCTCTGCTGAGAAATTATGAAATCTAAAATGAGTTTGGCTGTTTGTCGGGGTCGCTCCATCACAACAGAATGACCGCAGTTCTCCAGCAGATCAACCCGACAGCCTGGAAGAGCCTCCACGAGCACCGCTGCCCCAGACACATCCACCACCTCAAAATAAATATATGATGTCTGTTATAGTTAACTAAAACCACAAAATAAAATAAACATTGACTGAAATAAAATATTAAATAAATATTATCTGATTTGTATTTAATAATATATATATATAAATATAAATATATATATATATATATATATATAAATTAAATAATAATAATTTCTAAGGCATTTATTATTTTCATTTAGTTTAGCTAAACTAAAACTAAAATAAAAATTAAAAATACACTAAAAGAGTAAATAAAAATGTATTGAAAATATTAATGCTTTCTATTTATAATTATAGTATGCAGGTTTACACTTACCTGGTCCTGTTTGCCCCAGATGACTTGTAAATGGGTAGTTATTTGCTGTATATGCTCATGCAAGGCACATTTTGAATTTTCACTCATAATTTCCATGAAAACTGTGGCAGTTTAGAGAGAAGATACTTAGAGAGAAGGCAAATAAATGATTAAAAAACAACACTTTCTATAGCATATAGTAAAAATATATGCAGTGCAGTGGATAAGCCTATACAGACCTTCATGATAAAAGTCATTGTGGGGTATCCGTACATCCACCAGTCCTTGCAGAATCTATAATGGAAGGTAAATGCCACAGATAGTGTATGAATGTGTGTTTTGAATCTTAAGTTACTCTACATTACATTAGTGTGACTAACCTGTTGAGGCACTCTGAAGCGCACGTGAGAACAGAGCTTCAGCATCTCCTCCATCTCCTCTGGGGTGGACGGAATAAGAGGAATATTCAGCGTGTACTGGCTGTGCTCCACGTCATGCATGAGACTGTCAAACTTGCTCTCGTTTTGGTTTTTCAGACCTTCAGAGAAAAATGTGAGCATGCAGGAGTGATATTAAAAGACGGATTCACCCAAAAGTGCCAATCAGAATCTACCCTGCTTTAATGAACTCGAGCTTTTAATGCTGCAGATGACAAAACTGCAGTACAAGCAGAACTTTATTGTGTTGGTGTGGATCTTAAGACTAAATATACTGACTAACCAGCTGGGCAGATGAGGGTCAAACCGCAGAGGTCTGAGGGATGACAGGCTGCATATACTCCGGCCACAGTCCCACCCATTGAAGTGCCCACCAGATGAAATGGCTTTCTGTTTAGCCGAATGGCCTCTACAAACTGAGTAGTGTAAAAGTAGGGAATATTCACAAATTCGGCCAATACAAACATTTTATATGTTGAAGTTTATAAAAAGAAGTTTTCATGAAAAGTATGCATAATAGGACCTGAATCTGTTGAAAAAAAGCCAAAAAGGTACTTAAAGGAATAGCTCACCCAAAGATTTAAATTCTGTCATCATTTACTCACCCTTGAGTGCTTCCAAACCTGTATGAATTTTATTATGAAGAAAGATTGTAAGCAGGTTTGAGTCGTTTACTCACCAGGGTGACAAAATGACGACAAAATTTTAATTTATTGGATGAAGTATTCCTCAGTCAACTGTGAGGTTTTGTTTAGTTATATTTCAGATTTTGCAAAAATGTTATAAAGATTTTATATTAATTTTACCCTACTGTTTAGAAGTTTGGGGTAGGTAAGATTTTTTTTTTTTTACATGATTTTCCTTATTCTAATATGCTCACCAAGGCTCCATTTGATGAAATACACAACCACTCCTTTTTATTAATAATGTTGCGTTAATATTTTTGTGGTGTGTGGAATTTTGTTATACACACAAAAGAACAGCATTTTTTAGAAATAGAAACCTTGATTATATTTTTTGTCACTTTTAATCAATTTAATGCTTCACTGTTGAAAAACATTTTTATTATATATGCTATATATTTATGCGCATATGAATATATTAATTGCATCTCTGTTACCATATTTTCGAACATAATTATAGTTAAAAACACTATGCAATTGTTTAGCCATGAACTTGAAATAAACAAATATTACATTCAATAAAACTGCCATACTGATTTTATTTTAATTTTAGTATAGTTTGAAAATTTTGTTTAAATCAATTTCAGTATATAGACTCAAACCAGTAATTTCTGAACAAAATAATCATTTGGTACAACATTAGTTGAATAATCATGTAATTTATTTATTCATAAAAAAAACGTACCCATCCAGCAATTACCTGCCGTATTCTCTTGACCTGGCCTTGGATTGAATAGTCGTCTGTGTTGGTACGTGTTGTACCCTCGTGCCCTGGCATGTCGACACACAGTATGTGCAGATGTTTGGGAAGGTACTGTTTAGGATGAAGACACAATGTGTTCATCTCTGTTATAAAGAGCAGCATTCTTACCTCACAGCCAGGCCACTTAACATACTATACCTTCACCATAGGGAGCCATGTGTCCTTGTGAGCAGAGAAGTCATGCAGCATGAGTACAGAAGGCCTGAGGCCTGGTTTCCCTCTGTATGAGTAACAGAAGCGATAACCCCCGCAGTCTGCATAACGTACCTGCAGACCCAGAGTTCTCCTCCAGTACCTTAACAAACAAATTACACAAGTAAACAATCTACAGACAATAAGAACAAATGCATTACTACAAAAGATGCATGTAAATGCCTGCATACACTCCAAAATATTTGATTTAAATATTTGAATTGCATATACATTTTCATCGATTTGCATTACACAATTCTAACATAAATTAATAAACTTAATTTGTCAGTACAATTAAATGGGACTTCTGTAATGGTACTAATATGTTAACTATATGTGCTTCAATAACCAGAGTTACTGAATTAAAAAATTCAGTTTATTTCAATTACATCTCAACTATGTACTTTAAATACATTTAATTGTTAAAATGAACAGATTCTTGTTGATTCATATCAATTTTGTCTTTGATTAAAAGATGAAGATTTAATGAATATTTAAATAAAATCATATAGATGCAAAGAGTTAATAATAAATTATCCCATGAAATCTCACAGGCTTTTTTTGTATTGTTAGTATGACAAATATGCATAGTTTAGTTTATAATATTAGTTTATAATATAGTTAGTCTGGATATATATTATTATAAAGTATTATGCACATTTATAAGTGGTATTTACCAGTAATAGACTTTGATGAGTGATGATGGCCACAGCATGAAAGAGGCCATGAAAAGAAGGAGAGGGATAGCAAGAGTCCCTGCAGCAATGGCAAACATATTCACCATATCCTGATCCATGGCAACTCAGTTTTTATCTAGAAGACACCCTGCAGAGCAATACAGCACACAATTACAAACAGAAACACTGAAATGACTGCTAAATGTGAAGTAAAACTTCAAGATACCTTTGTTGTCCTGCTATAAGACTGCATATGTACAGGTCAGAGTGAATGAGGGTGAGGGATGCATGGGGGAGGCTCTGGCAGCATCTGTTTGTGTCTAATCAATACATGTAACCTAGATATCTCACCATGCGCTTAAAATATTTACATGACCATCATTTTATCCCTTCGTTTTAGTGTCACTGCCTAGAAAATGTATAGATGTTTCTTAATGTTTTTGGATATTAACAGATATTTTACAATACATACATCTACAAATACAACATCTCACTAAAACAACTAAACCTTTGATTTGCAGTTAAAAGTATAAATCATTAAAATAATAACAATTGACCTATGACTCAACAAACAGATCTGGAACAATTTGACAGCAATGAACTTACTTTATAAGGTTAATCCTACATTGACGTCAGTCAGATCTAATCAAGCAGTTTTACATGACAGATCCAAAAGTCCCATTCAAACATCATACTGTAGCCGGTCAGTCTGTTCTTATAACTTAATAAAAGTCCATGTCAGCTGTCTGCTTACCCTGATGAACACTGAGATGACATCCAGGGAAAGCTCTGTGTGGTGATCTCGTGATCCCAAGAAATCAATGAATTCAAATGGAAAATGCAATATTCCTCTTACTGCCAATAAGTAAATAAAACAATCAAATAAATAAAAATGCAAGAAATAATAGCAAATGGCGATACAGTGTTGTTTGTCTTTAATAATGGACTGATAAAAAAAATAAATTCTTATCGCATGGACATTTTATCCAGATGCATTCCATTTGACATTTAAAGCCATTTAGTTGTATTTATGTTCACTGCACATTTCTAAGCAAAGTTATGAAAGTAAATTCACATTTGTTCAGTGCTGAAATTAAAATAAAGGATTTCAACCAGCCATCTAATTTAGTTTTGCATTAAATACAGTGAAAGCTAAATTTGTTTGGAGAATATGACAATATATTTTAAAATTCTAACATTCAAAAAAAACAAAACAAAACAAAACAAAAAATTAATACTTTCTTTGGGCATGGATGCATTAAATTGACTTCTACATTGTTAAAAAAAATTTAAATGAATGCTTTTCTTTTGAACTTTCTATTTATCATAGAACGCAGAAAACTGCACAAAAACATGAAGCAGTTGTTTAACTGTTTGTAATATCAATGGTAATAAAAAAAATATTTCTTTAGCAGCAAATCACCATATTAGTATTATTTCTGAAGGATCATGTGATACTGATAAGAACTGAGTAATGATACTGAAAATTCAGCTTTGCATCAAAGTATTACAGTGGGTATGGAAAGTATTCAGACCCCCTTAAATCTTTCACTCTTTGTTATATTGCAGCCATTTGCAAAATCATTTAAGTTTATTTTGTTCCTCATTAATGTACACACAGCACCCCATATTGACAGAAAAACACAGAATTGTTGACATTTTTGCAGATT
>JAUMHE010000080.1:7966539-8014635 GCA_032359235.1 Enteromius mattozi | reverse complement strand
TCATTCCAGACAGACTGGATGATGATCAGATCAGATCTCTGTGTGAAGCACTGACTGTTGTCAGACTCCTTGTGCAGACAATAATCTCACTTCATTATTACAATTAATGACAAAATAATAATAATAATAATGTTTGGAAATGTAAACCGATATTTCCAACTGACACGATACCGCAAAAGATAGAAATAACCCACTTAAAACCATTTTTTTGTTGGTGAAAATACTAAAGACTTTTGCACAGTACTGTATATTTGTGCTTTTTCTGACTTTATTTCTTATTTCTGTTTTATCAGTGGACAGATGGGATTGTGGCAAACACCTTTCGAGAATTTGCCTCAAGTGATACCCCAGACAGGAAATGGGTGGTGTTCGATGGCCCCATAGACACGCTTTGGATTGAGAGCATGAACACTGTGTTGGATGACAACAAAAAGGCAAGTTAATGCTATTTTAAGAGCATATCTTCCTATCATGTAAAAACCTGTAGATAATAAATGAAATTTTCTGTAATTTTAGCTATGCCTCATGAGTGGGGAGATTATCCAGATGTCCAATCAGATGAGTCTGATTTTTGAGGCCATGGATCTGTCACAAGCCTCTGTGAGTCAGCCTGTCTGAATTAAATTTAAGCAATATCCATATATGCGGCATATTCAAAATTATTACAGCCTTGATTATCTACACCGTATTTCTAATTCCTGAAATAGCCAGCCACAGTGAGTCGTTGTGGAATGATCTACATGGAGCCATCTCAGCTTGGATGGACACCTTTGGTGCTATCATGGATGAGAACACTTCCTCAACCACTTCAGTCACAAGACAATTCCACACTACTGCAGCAGCTCTTTGAGTGGTTACTGCCTCCTGCACTTGTTTTATTACGCAAACAGTGTCGGGTAATTGTTTTACATTATTTTTGATCTTATATGTTGTCAACAAATCAGTCAGAGCTCATTAAGTTTAATATTCCAGGAGGTCATTCCCACCAGCAACAGTAATACTGTTGTGTCTCTCACACGACTTTTTGAGATGCTGCTGACTGGGCCTTTAGATGAAGATCCAGGGAACAAAAATATACGGACATGGATCATGGTAATTATTCATTTAAAAGGTACAATGTACAACTCATCAAAATGCAGTTAAATTTGTAAACATGAATTATTCTGGCCTATGCAGGCAGCTTTTGCTTTCGCCCTGGTGTGGTCTGTCGGTGGATGCTGTGATACAGACAGCCGCAGTCGATTTGATCAGTTTTTGAGAGAAATTGTTTCAGGAAAGGCAGAAAACTATCCCATACCTGATGCTGTGTCTAAATGGGAATGTCCATTTGAAGAGAAAGGTCTTGTTTATGACTACAGTTATGAGGTTGGTATATAGTAGTGTAGTAGCATGAGAGTTTGAGAGATATAACTCTGGAAAATGACTCTTTTCACTTCAAATTAGTTCAAAGGAAAAGGTCGTTGGGTTCACTGGAATGAGTCGATCAGAAACGCACCATTAGGTGACAAGAACACCAAAGTACAGGACATCATTGTTCCCACAATTGACACTGTGCGATATACTTATTTAATGGATCTCTGCATTCAGTATGGGATGTAAGTATTCTATTTTAATATCTTGACAAACATTAGGCCAGTGGTTATTGAGGGGAGAAAGAAGCAAGATTACATTTTTTTGGGGTTACATCTTGATTTTGTTTTTTTAAGCATTTAAATTTACATTAGAGTTGCATTATTTTAATATATTAATAATCATTTATTAATTTAAATACTTTAAAGTCATCCTACAAATCCTTTGGAAGGTTTAGAACCACTGCATTAACTAATAATTGAGCTATTAATTTTAATTTGTGTTGTTGCATTCACCCAAAATCTTTAAAAAAAAAAATTTTTTCACTTTGATTTAGGCCTCTTTTGCTCATCGGTCCCACAGGCACAGGCAAGTCTGTTTATGTAAAAGAAAAACTAATGAACAATCTTGACAAAGAACTCTTCCTTCCCTTCTTTGTCAACTTCTCAGCTCGCACCAGTGCCAATCAGACTCAGGTAACCACCAGGATACTTCCTACTCACCATACAGTCAACATATTGTTGAAATTAATCCAATGAATATTTCAGCAGTATTTTTCTATAACACAAGTATTCTCTTTATCCTCTAGAACATTATTATGTCCAGACTAGACAAGAGGCGAAAGGGAGTGTATGGACCTCCCATGGGAAAGAAATGCATCATCTTTGTGGATGACATGAATATGCCAGCAAAAGAGGTGTTTGGTGCACAACCCCCAATTGAGCTGCTTCGTCAGTATTTTGACCATGGGAACTGGTAAATAAAAAATTTAACACACTACAAATCAGTCCTATTCCTTTTTACTCTTTGCTCTTAAATGCTGTTATAGAGCTGAGCTTACAGAAATCTTTAAGAGAGTCGTTATGTTGTAGGTATGACCTTAAAGACACCTCAAAAATCACCCTTACGGACCTGCAACTGATCTCTGCCATGGGTCCCCCTGGTGGTGGGAGGAATGCAGTGACTCCTCGTTTTCTACGCCATTTTAACATCTGCAGCATCAATTCATTCAGTGATGAGACCATGGTGCGCATTTTCTCTAATGTTGTGACCTTTTACCTTCGGACCAATGACTTTCCATCTGACTGCTTCCCGATTGGCAATCAGATAGTCACTGCAACACTTGAGGTAAGTCATGTGATATATAAAGTATACATACAGTACTGTTCAAAATTTTTAACAGTACTGAGAACTTTTGTTCTCACAAAGAAAACTGAAATTGTGTGATATTATACAATTGAACTGTTTTCTATTTGGATATATTTTAAAATATTATTTATTCCTGTGATTAGATCATTCGTCCTTGCTGAATAATAAATAATAAAAGCAAAGGCTTACTCAGCCTAAACTCTTGAATGGTATTTGAATGGTATTTGTATATGGTATATAATTTCATTGTTTTTTCTGCATTAATTAAAACTGTCAAATTCTCTGTTCTAGGTTTATAAAAAGGCTATAGAAAATCTCCTTCCCACCCCAGCTAAGTCTCATTACACTTTCAACCTAAGAGATTTCTCACGAGTGGTGCAGGGCTGCCTGCTGCTGAAGAAGGAATCGCTTGCAAACAAGCGGACAATGATCAGGCTTTTCGTACACGAATTGTACCGTGTCTTCTATGATCGCCTTGTGGATGACCAGGACAGAGCCTGGCTCTACTCGCTCATAAGCAATATTGTGAAGGAGCACTTCAAGGAAAACTTTGACACAGTCTTTGAACATCTTAAGGATGGTAACAAACCTGTACGTAAAAAAAAAAAAAAATCGAAGGTTTCTTTAGAATTTCTTATTCATTAAATAATGTCCTTAAAATGACTGTCATTTAGTATGTATTATCTTAATATCTTTGGGAACTTTCTAAAATAAATGTGTCAGGTTATAACAAAATGTAAGTATTTTAAATGAAAAAAAAATAATTTAATAGGACAAAAATACTGCCTTGCTTTTTTTCGATTGAAATCTATTGATTTTTGATCATATGAAACCAAAATTGTTGCTTCCCCTTAGATTTGTGAGGAGAATATGCGGAATTTGTTATTTGGAGATTATATGACCCCTGACGTGGATGAAAGTGAGAGGCTGTATGCAGAGGTTCCCTCTATGGAGCGCTTTAATGAGGTGGTAGAAGCCTGTCTGGAGGAGTACAACCAAACCCACAAGAACCACATGAACTTGGTCATATTCCGGTAACTTTTGAAAAGCTGTTTACGCTTTAGTGTATGAATTTAGTCCATCCAAAAATGAACATTCTGTCATCATTTACCCAAATATCATTCCAAAACTGTATGGCTTACCTTTTTTGTAGGAACCCAAAAGAAGATATTTTGATGAGTGTTGATAACCAAACAGATTTGGTTCTCATTGACTTCCATTGCATGTTTTTCAATTCTGTGGAAGTTAATAGAAACTGAAACTGTTTAACTACCAACATTCTTTGAAGTATCCTTTTATGTGTTCCACAAAAGAAAGAAATTCATACAGATTTGGAAAGACACGAGGGTGAGTAAATGGTGACACAAATTTTATTTCTGGGTGATTTATACTTTTAGGAGAGCAGAAATATGACATTTTTGATTGATTGTATCCCTTGTTCATTTGTGTAGTTATGTCCTAGAGCACCTGTCAAGGATCAGCCGTGTGTTAAAACAGCCTGGGGGAAATGCTTTGTTGGTTGGAGTTGGAGGCAGTGGCCGTCAGTCCATCACTAGGCTTGCCACTTTTATGGCTAATATGACTTTGTTCCAGCCTGAGATCTCCAAAAGCTATGGCATGAATGAATGGAGAGATGATCTGAAGGTAATTAAACAAAATTAACATTTTTGATTATTTACTCACCATAATGTCATTCCAAACCTGTATGCTGTTATTGTTACACTGAAGCTCACTCAGCTCTAATCCATGTGACAATTGCAACAACTGGGGATTAAAAAAACCCCCACAATTAAAGCACCAAATAATTTATAAATAATACTTGTATGCAATATTCCAAGTGTTTATTACAATATGTTTGGAGCTTGACAGCCCCTGGTCACTTTGAACTATTGAATGGAAAAGAGCAATAAGAAGATATTTAGATATCAAATGTGCCCACTAATTAATTTTCTCTTGTCTAGCGCCTGATGAAGAATGCTGGAGTAAAGGGCCAAAAAATGGTCTTTCTGCTCACTGATGCTCAGATAAAGGATGAAGCCTTTTTAGAAGATGTGGACAGCATTTTAAACACAGGAGAGGTACCAAACATCTTTGCTGTCGATGAAAAGCAGGAAATCATGGAGGTAAGATACAATTATCATATACAAAACTCTTTATTGATGTGTTGAGAAAATTATTATATAATTTCTGTTATGTTTTTCTCTGTGTCCTCTTCAGGCTGTACGCCCCATTGCTCAAGCAGGGAATAAAAATTTGGAGTTCAGCCCCCTGGCTCTGTTTGCTTACTTTGTGACTCGCTGCAGAGAAAACCTACATATAGTAGTGGCCTTCAGCCCAATAGGAGATGCCTTCCGAAACCGCCTGAGACAGTTCCCTTCTCTGATTAACTGCTGCACCATAGATTGGTTTCAGGTGAGCTTGGCTAGAGCAGGGAAAAGATGGTTAAGCATTTACGTGTTGTATTTGGAGAAACCAAAAAACTTCTGTTCATGTTATAAATAAAAATATGACCAATTCAACCAGTTTCAAATATAAACCTCCTCTGAAAGTGAAGTTACATTGTAGTCTCTGATCTCCCTAGCCATGGCCTGAAGAGGCTTTGGAGCGAGTGGCTAATAAATTCTTGGAGACACTGGAGCTGAGTGATCTTGAGCGACAGGAAATCGTGCCAATCTGCAAGACCTTCCACACTTCTGCTATTGATCTGTCTCACAGGTATGATGTTTTTATCAAGGTTAGTATGATCTGTTAAAGGGGGAGTTCCTAGAAAATTTACTGAAAATAGCTTAGTAAATGATGACAGACTAATTTATTTTTTCTTGTAAAAAACAATTGTTAATAATATTCTGTAATATTTGCAGGTTTTTATCAGAGCTGGGCCGCCATAACTATGTGACTCCCACTTCTTATTTGGAGCTCATAGCTGCCTTCAGACTTCTTCTCACTCAAAAACGAGACACTGTTATGAGTGCTAAAAACAGATATACAAATGGATTGGACAAACTGGCTTTTGCAGAGTCTCAGGTAAAGTGTAGCAGATAAAACTATCTTTTAAATTCATATAATAGTGCATATAATGTGAAAATTGATATTTTTTTATAAACACATAGCCTTTTTAATCATGATCAGTGAGGCATAAATATGATTTTATTGCATTTATCCTGGTTTAGGTGAGTGAAATGAAGAAGGAGCTGGTGGACCTGCAGCCTAAACTAGAACAGGCTAAGATTGACAACACCAAAATAATGAAAGTAAGAAACACTGACATCTATCTTACAGTACTGTGTTTAAAAAAATCTTAATTTTGTACTACCATTGAATAGACTTACAGCGTTTCTGTTTTTCCTATAATAGTAGTTCAGGTACTATATATTATCTTAATTTTGATAAAAGTTTTCCTGTATAATTTAGCTAAATTTTTCTCTTCTCAGGTGATAGAGGTGGAGTCAGTGGAGGTTGAGGCGAAGAGCAAACTTGTCCGTGTGGATGAAGAAACAGCTACTCTAAAAGCCAATGAAGCCCAGGCTTTGAAGAATGAGTGTGAGAGTGACTTGGCTGAGGCCATCCCTGCACTGGAGGCTGCGCTGTCTGCCCTGGACACACTCAAGGTCAACTTTGTATTTTACATACTTCTTTTCACATTATTATCGTAAGAAAGACTACATATTTCGACACTGAAAGAGTAACTGTGCTGTGGCTAATCATGTTTACCTACATGCACGGATGACAATTCAGTATGAAAAATAATTTAAGGAAGGAGAATTTAGTATGCACTGTTGTCTTTTATTCAATTAAACTAGTCTATTAAACATTTAAAGCTGTCGTCGACAACCTTTTGTGTTCAAAATTTACCAAATTTATATAATAAGCGAGTACACCATGAATGCATTTTACAAACTATGTTTTTGGCCTGTCTTAAATCACTACGCTACACCTATAATAAGTGTTCATATTCGGACTATTAGACTGCATCATGCAGGTATCGCTGCAGAGTGTCCCGGCACCTGTATGTTTCTTTATAGACATAAACAGAGAAAAGTAGTTACGGCAACAATGTTCTTCCGCAAGACCCACACAGTTTATTAAACGCTAGAGGACCAAAAGTTGCAGACTGCAGCTTTAAAAAAAATATGTATATATATATATATATATATATATATATAAATAGTAATTTAAAAATCGAAAAAATTCACATGTAAGTACAGTATGTTAATCAGTTCATGCCGAATGCACAATTGCAGAAATTTAATACTTTGACATAGGGGTATAGATTTTTACATTTTAAAACTCCTGCAATTATTCATGAATGATTACATTTTGGAAATTGTGGTGTATAAAGTTATAGATTATTATTAAAGATGTGGGTTGATTTGTGATTTCAGCCAGCTGATGTGACCATTGTAAAATCAATGAAGAACCCTCCATCAGGAGTGAAGCTGGTGATGGCAGCGGTGTGTGTAATGAAGGACATCAAACCAGAGAAGATCAGTGATCCTGCTGGAACTGGACAGAAGGTCAAAAGCGAGTCTAGACAGGTCACATGACACAAGCTTTCTTTGTTTTTTTTGTTTTTTTTCTGACAATATGACATCTATTCTGATAGATTCTTGACTACTGGGGTCCAAGCAAGAAGCTGTTAGGAGACATGAATTTCCTCAAAGATCTGAGGGAGTATGACAAAGACAACATCCCTGTAAGTCTTTTTTTGTTATGTAGGGTGTGTACAGTAGGTTGTTTCATAACACTGCGGTTGATGTATTTTAATGGTGTTTTTTTGTGACAGACTCAAGTGATGCTTAAAATCCGTAGTGAGTACATGACCAACCCTGACTTTGACCCCACCAAAGTGGCCAAGGCCTCGTCTGCAGCTGAGGGGCTTTGCAGATGGATCACTGCAATGGAGGTTTATGACAGAGTGGCAAAGGTACTGTAGATATAGACCCTCATCTGTATCTTACGCAAATAGTTTCAATTATTAAATAAAGTAACATACAAATACTTACATTTTATGTTGTTTTTCTTTCATCTTTTTTTTCTTTTTATATAAGGAATTATATACTTTTTTATTGTTTCATACCACTTGATGAGATTTATATTAATTTCTCTCTTAGGTGGTAGCACCGAAAAAAGCCAACCTTATTGTAGCCCAGGAATCCCTGGCCACCACCATGGCCCTGCTAAACCAGAAGAGAGCAGAGCTAAAAGAAGTGGAGGATCGTCTGGCCTCACTGCAGAAGACTTTGGAGGAAAAGACTGAAGAGAAAGCTCAGCTGGAGTTCCAAGTTGATCTCTGTGCTCGCAAACTGGAGAGAGCTGAGAAGCTAATTGGAGGTTTAGGAGGAGAAAAATCCAGGTTTTAATCAACTACAACCAAATCTATGCTGTCGGTTAATTCCTATATTTGAGCCAACAGAGTGTGCATTCTTGTATTTCTAAATAGGTGGTCGAAAGCAGCCAATGACCTTCAGTGCACATATGATAACTTGACAGGAGATGTGCTAATATCTGCTGGTGTTATTGCTTACCTTGGAGCTTTCACTGCCAGCTTTCGCCATGACTGTACTAAAATGTGGGCCAGGCTCTGCAAGGTATTGTACTGATCTTCTCAGTGAAGACTGGTCTTGTTTGCCAATTAATATTTAGTGTTGTTTCTGTTCCGTTCTACTCAGTCCAAGAAGATCCCATCCTCTGAAGACTTTTCTCTAAGTAAGATACTCGGGGACCCAATCAAAATCAGGGCCTGGAATATTGCTGGCCTTCCCACTGACAGCTTCTCCATTGATAATGGTGTTGTAGTGAGCAACTCTAGAAGATGGTATGACTCAACAAAGCCAAATAATTTCGAAATTTTGTGTTACAAATAATAACAGATGTTTTCTTCTGATTTTAGAACCAAAGCATTATGTTTAACCACCTGATTTTCTCTTTGCCAGGCCGTTAATGATAGATCCTCAGGGTCAGGCCAACAAATGGGTGAAAAACTCAGAACGGGAGCACAACTTGAATGTGATCAAGCTAACTGATGCCGACTACATGAGAACACTTGAGAACTGCATCCAGTTTGGTACTCCACTGCTGCTGGAGAACGTAGGAGAGGAGCTCGACCCTTCCTTAGAGCCACTGCTCCTCAAACAAGTTTTTAAGCAAGGTGTTTTACTAAAACAAATCATTTAAATAAGTTCTTGTTTAAAGATTTCGATTACATGATTAATTTTACTCTCAAAGAGTGGTTAAAAATCAAACTGAGTTCCTGCTTTTTTTGTAGGGGGTGTGGACTGTATCAGATTGGGTGAGAGTGTAATTGAGTACTCGAGTGACTTCCGCTTTTACATCACTACAAAGCTGAGGAACCCTCATTACCTGCCTGAGCTAGCTACCAAAGTGTGTCTGCTTAACTTCATGATTACACCAGAGGGCCTTGAAGACCAGCTACTTGGCATTGTGGTAGCAAAAGAGAGGTGATTCTGATTTTATTCCTTTGTTTTCCTGAAAAATATAATTCGGACTTAGTGTCGGACTTTGTCTGCCAGATACAGTATCTCACTTCTGTTTTCCCTCAGGCCTGAATTAGAAGAGGAGAGAAATGCCCTGATTCTTCAGTCTGCAGCCAATAAGAAGCAGCTTAAAGAGATCGAGGACCAAATCCTGGAAACTCTGCAGTCCTCAGAGGGGAACATCTTGGAAGACGAAAGTGCTATTCAGATCCTGGATGCTGCCAAGATAATGTCTAATGAGATTACTAAGAAACAGCAGGTGTAGTTTATTAAATAGCCGGTTTAAATGAAATCCCTTTATTAACTCCATGATAGTTTCTGGGTTTGACCTCTGTGCCTTTCTGTGAATTTTCAGATCGCAGAGAAGACGGAGATTGAAATAGCTGAGTCGAGGGAAGGCTACAGAGCCATTGCTAAGCATTCTTCCATCCTCTTCTTCAGTATTGCAGACCTGGCCAACATCGACCCCATGTATCAATACTCTCTCAACTGGTTTGTCAACCTCTATGTCAACTCCATACATGACAGGTGGGGAATAGCTGCATATGAGTAAAAAAATTCTGCATCAATGATTTTTATTTGCATTTGCGTTTATTGTGCATATGGATTTCACAGCAATAAATCAAAGAATCTAGAGAAGAGACTCAGATACCTGATTGATCACTTTACCTATAACCTGTATTGCAACGTGTGCCGTTCACTGTTTGAGAAGGACAAGCTCCTCTTCTCGTTCCTGCTCTGTTCTAATCTACTGCTGTAAGTTCAAACTTTTGCACACTCTTGAAAATTACTAGATAAAAGTAACGCTGTCCTATTATTGACGGATTTCATAGTAACATGATGAAGCTTATGTCCAACTTTATATGGTCTTGATTGAATCTGTGCACTGAACTTGATCTTTCAAAGGGCTAAGAAGGAGATTGAGTACTCTGAATTTATGTTCCTGCTCACTGGAGGTGTGGGTCTACAGAACAACGTCGCCAACCCCGATCCAAACTGGCTGCCTGACAAGAGCTGGGATGAGATCTGCCGGGCCAGTGATCTCCCTGCCCTTGAGGGACTTAAGTATGAAGTCTCTGCTATGCCTTCTGAAATGACTGAAATGTTACATCTGCATGTTATATCAATGCTTCTGCAGCTGATACTGACACATTCTTTTAACTAAATATAGGGAGAGCTTCAATAAGAGTCCTGAGAGTTTCCTGCCAATTTATGACAGTAAGGAGCCATACAACACGGCTTTGCCCAAGCCCTGGTGTGATAAACTCAATGAACTTCAAAAAATGATCATTTACCGATGCCTTAGACCTGATAAAGTGAGTTCTCTTTGATATGTTCTGATCATAGTCATTAAAAAGTAATAAATGCAGCACATCACTCACAGTAACATTTTCAGTTATTTAAATTTCAATTTTAATCTTTCCCCAAAGATTGAGCCAGCAATCAGCAAATTTGTGACTGACAAATTGGGAAAGAGATTTGTTGAACCACCTCCATTTGACCTCAGTAAGAGCTACATTGACTCTAACTGCACCATTCCACTGGTGTTTGTACTCTCTCCTGGAGCAGATCCCATGGCTAGTGAGTGCTTTATTACTTTGCAGCTTTTTGCAAGGAGACAAATGACAGCTGATAAAACAATGTGTTCTAAAATAGTCTCAAAATACGAGACATGTTTGATATCCTCCAACTGAATGAAATCATATTCTGAAGCCCACTCCACACTGCTTTTTTAGTGTGAAATCTGTCGGCTCCAACTGCCTAAAATCTGTAGACTTCTGACATCTGGCATATAGCAATTCTAGCAAAAGTTTTGTGGTGTAATTCAAATTTTTATTTGGACTTTTATTTTGTTTTGTAAATAATCATAAAAAGGTAATTGTCTGTTTTATTCAATTAGCCATTTGATCTTCTTAAAATAACGGCACAGTTGCCATGACACAGTTGTCATGGCAAGAGAAATTAAAAAACAGCAAGACATAACCAAAAACAACTCTCTGATGCAACTAACAGACAATAAGAGAATAGTAAAGACAGAATGCAGGAAATAGTGAAGGAATAGTCTCATTCTTCTTTTTTCAGTTTCTTTAACTTATGTCAAGTAGGTTTAGTGACCCCTGGTGGGAGTGTTTAATATCAGCTTCCTTAGGTGTAAAACCTGTCAAGTATACAAGTCAAATACTACACCGAAACACTGTTTTTCCCAATCTCTTTAGGTCTGCTGAAATTTGCCAATGATAAGAACATGGGTGGCTCCCAGTTTAAATCTATCTCTCTGGGACAAGGCCAGGGTCCCATAGCAGTGAAGATGATCCGCTCTGCCATGAAGGAGGGCACCTGGGTGTGCTTACAGAACTGCCACCTGGCTGTGTCCTGGATGTCCACTCTGGAGAAGATCTGTGAGGATCTCAGCCCTGACACATGCCATCCAAACTTCCGTCTTTGGCTCACCAGCTACCCATCACCAATGGTACCCAGAGGACACTTATATTGTACATCCCATAATAAAAAGTTTTCTTTAACCCTTTTTAAGTTTGTGGGTTTTTTTGTTTGTTTGTTTTTGTTCCGTCAGTTTCCAGTTACCATCTTGCAGAATGGCGTGAAGATGACCAATGAGCCTCCCACTGGCTTGAGGTTAAATCTGTTGCAGTCGTATCTGTCAGATCCCATCTCTGATCCTGCGTTCTTTGCAGCCTGTCCTAACAAAGAGCTAGTAGGTCGAGTGACTGCCTGCAGCCTTATGTTGACTCTTCATCATGTTTCAGATAAAATAGTATTCTATTACTGACTGTTGTTTTATAGGTCTGGGAGAAGCTCCTGTATGGAGTTTGCTTCTTCCATGCTCTTGTCCAGGAGAGAAAAAAGTTTGGGCCGCTGGGATGGAACATTCCTTATGGATTTAATGAGTCAGATCTGCGCATTAGTATCAGACAGCTGCAGGTAAAGTGCTTGAACTTTCACCACAGTGTCTTTTGGACTACATGTATTATCAATTTTTTGGACTATCTTTTTATCAATTTTAATCATTGCAATAATAAACTTATTTATATTAAACAAGATATCTTATTGACCCCAAACTTTTGAATGGTAGTGTAAGTAATGTTCACAAAAAACATTTTATGCTTATTTCACTATTATATACACATATACACAAAAATTCTGTTTATTTATTTATTTTTCTGATGGAAATCTTTGGGTCCTAGACAAAGGTTAAACAATAAAATCTCTACAATGCAAAATTAATATTAAAAGTAGCCAAAATAAAGGATGAAGGCATAATAAAAGTATCCCTGACAGAATAAATGCGACCTTACTATAGATTGGAAGACTGGAAAAACAGAATGAATGTTGTCCTTCTCTTTTTGTTCCTCAGCTCTTTGTGAACGAGTACGAGGAGGTTCCCTTTGAGGCCATCACGTATCTGACCGGAGAGTGTAACTACGGAGGACGTGTAACAGATGACTGGGACCGCCGCCTCCTCATGACAATCCTCGCTGACTTCTACAATAAAGACATTATCGAGCACCCACGCTACTCCTTCTCCCCCAGCGGCAATTATCACACACCTCCAAAATCCATCTATGAAGACTATGTGGAGTTTATCAGGGTACGACTTTATGATAAAGTAACTGCTGACCTTCAAACTGATGAATAACTAAATACAATACACTGCATATGCTCCACAGAACCTACCTTCTAATCAGCATCCCGAGGTCTTTGGCATGCATGAGAACGTGGACATCTCCAAAGACCTTCAACAGACAAAACTACTATTTGATTCCCTCATCTTGACCCAGGGTGGGGGCTCAAAGGGAGGGGGCGGCTCTGGCGGGGATACCACTCTACTGGACATTGCAAATGACATCCTGTCTAAAGTAAGATTATAAATAGTTATCGGGATAAAAGGGTAATTTGTATACATGCCAGTGATTTACTGATATTCTGATTTTGGCCATGCAGCTTCCATGTAACTTTGACATTGAGTCTGCCCTTGTCAAGTTTCCTGTGTGTTATGAGGAAAGCATGAATACGGTACTCGTGCAGGAAATGCAGCGGTACAACAAGTGAGTCCTCGGAGCTCATTTTAGATCCAGAATGTCTAAAGAAATAATTCTACTATGGTGTTTATTCTGTAATCTCTGTGTACTTTGCTCTTATAGTTTGAGCAGCACTATACGTGTGAGTCTGCAGAACCTGATAAAGGCCATTAAGGGGCTGGTGGTGATGGATGCAGAGCTAGAGGCTATAGCTGGAAGTCTGCTGGTGGGGAAAGTGCCAGAAAAGTGGGCCAAATGCTCCTATCCTAGTCTCAAGCCATTGGGCAGCTATGTCAACGACTTCTTAGCCAGACTCAGATTTCTGCAGGTCAGTGATCACACACAGACAGTGGGGTCGGAAAGTATCAGAAAGCTAGTGAAAATTCTTTTATTTTGCAGTTTTAAAATATAATAGATATTTTCGATGCTTGTTATGATTAGCATTTTGTCACAAATTTGCTAAATTTTGATTAGTGATTAGTTTTTTTTTTTAAATTCTAAAGAAATTTATTACAGTTTTCACAAAAATAACAAGCAGCACAACTTACAGGAATCAATGACAATATATAATTTTTTTATTCATTCCTTTAATTAATGTCTCTCTGTGTCATATTCTTTTTCCAGGAGTGGTATGACACACAGAAACCCCATGTGTTCTGGTTGTCTGGGTTTTTCTTCACTCAGGCTTTCATAACAGGTGCCTTGCAGAATTACGCTAGGAAGTACTCCATCCCTATTGACCTGCTTGGCTTTAATTATGAGGTATCGTTTGCTGCAGCTGTTCTACGGCTGAGAGTACTTTTATTAGATAAAAAGACATGATTTGAGAGCTACAAATTGTTCTTTATTACTTTAGGTTCTGCCATTTGACACCTCCGACACGTCTCCTGAAGATGGAGTCTACATTCATGGCCTTTTCCTGGATGGAGCTCGGTGGGATAAAAAAAGGCAAGAATGCTTTACAAGGCAGGAAGACACTGGAAATAATATAATAATCTCTAAGCTATAATTTTTTTCATTAATCATGTTCTTCCTTGCAGTGGAGTTTTGGCCGAACAGTATCCCAAAGTGTTATTTGATGCAGTCCCTATCATCTGGATCAAACCAAGTAATGTTATAATTTATATTCATATTCATCATATCATGCTTTTGTAGTTACCTTACTCACCAACCTCTCCAAACCTGTCTTTAGCGGACAAGAGGGGCATGGATCAGCCCCAGAGCGTCTATGTGTGTCCTCTCTATAAGACCAGTGAGCGTAAAGGAACACTGTCCACCACTGGCCATTCAACCAACTTTGTCATCAGCATGATGCTTCCTACCAGCAAGCGTCCTCAGCACTGGATCAAGAGAGGGGTGGCTTTACTCTGTCAGCTAGATGATTGACACCAAATGTTATGTGTTATTGACACCAAATGTTACCCCTCTGACTTATAAATCAGCACTTTATTTACTGTTTATTTTTCAAAGTTTCCATTAAAAATAGCATCTCTGCAATTAATTTTTAATACCTTTTGACAAACACCAACATAGTTCTTTGACTGTTCTCTTTAAATGTCATTGTGTTTTTTTTTAATTTATGACAATGGATGATCAATTCGGGTGATGATAGTGGTGAAGCATCAGGTACCTCCAGAATATTTAATTGTATTTTTTTATAGAAGATCCAGACAGGTGAAAAATTGTTTAGTATAGAAGTTTTAGTAAAAAAAAAATAAAATCAGTAGAGAAATCTATACACATAAAGCATTTCTTCAGCCCTCATTATACAGTCTCTATTATATTCATTAAAACACTTTCTACTCAGGGTAAGATTGTTATATATTTTTGTGCATCATTTATATGCTCTTAGCTAATTTTGTAGCTCATTTTTGCTTAGCAACATAGTACTCCAACAAAAAAGATTGAGAATATATTGCACTCTTGCTTTTCAGTAATATTCTTCTGTTTTTTTGTGTGTGGTTAAACAATTTTATACATCAGATTGTTAATGTGTGCCTTTGCTGGGATAGCTTTATTTTATCAATTCTCAACTTCCTGTTTATCTGAGAGTGTGTGGTTTGTACTGTCCACCGTGAATTTAAAGACACATGGTTACCGTTTAATTCAAACAGAATACAATAGAATACAAAAGAAAGTATGGCTCATTGCAAGTGTTCCTAAGAACATAAATGCTAAGAACATTTACTCTCAGGTCAGCTGTCTGCTGGGGTAGAATTGCAAGATTGACTGTCACGCAGTGGGTCAAAGCCAGGTGTTGGTTGGCTGGCTCAGGCCCCATGAGCATGTATTTTTAACCATGCACAGATATAAATAGTTTTTAGAGTGTAATGCGACCAAAAACACGGCACAGATACAACTGCCACGACTGTTTTCAACATTTCCTGTTGCCTCAGGTAGAAGATACATTTGCCTTTGAATTAAGCATATGTAAACAGATTATTCCTCCTGGAAAATCTCTGCAGAAATAGATTGCATGGGATGTGTTGCATGTTTACAAAACATTCTTGAAGTAATTAGACAATCATTTAAATGATGACGTTACCAAAGCTTCTAATTATGATGTTAGGCTCTTTTTACATTTGTGAATTTGACATTTTAATGCAACAACTACAGAGTTGTGAGTGTTGGTTACATCCTTTTGTAATTTAAGCCAGCTCAGTAGAAACTAGATCAGATATTTTCAGCTTTGGCTATTGGAAACCAAAGCTTGTATGCTTATACAATACAGTCTTTGCAGAAGACAAACCCTTATAACATTGACTTCAGGAGTTCAACTAGCATGATGCTAGTAATAATATAAACAATATGCTTTCCTACATTAGACTAGTCTGTTTATTGTGATGCTATGCTAGGTTGGCCAATCCTAAAATGTGTCAAAAGTGACTTTAGCTGTATCTTTATCCACATTTATATAAGGTTACTTAAACTTTACTAATAACTAAAGACACTTTATTTCACAATGAACAGACAAAAACGCCATTTGCTGGTAAATATTGTGGTTCTGATTGCCAAATTAGAGTTTATTAATGAGATATGGAAGAAGTGTATGAAGCTGCAGAGGCTGACTGGGATGATGATGAAGATGAGGCCACTCAGTACATGATTGAACAGAGTCTATTGGAGAACAGTAAACATGCAGATTCAGCTACCAGGTAAAGCTAAATCATCACTTTTATTAAAGCACTAATAGCATGTGTCTTATGATCTAACATTTTGTTTTAATGTCCTTCAGCAGCGATCCATTAGATTGCATCGACCACGAGGAAATTGTCACTGCTATACAAGCTGGTAAGAGCTAAATCCTCCAAAAAAAAGTCCATCAGCATTTTCAGTTAAGTGCTGTAGAGGATCTGGAGTCTTCGTGATGCTCAATACATGTGTGATGTCAGGTAATGAGGATGCTCTGAAGGTCCTGGTGCAGAGAAAGGAGGCTTTGTCTAATGCAGACAGCAAGGGCTGGATTCCTTTGCATGAGGCAGCAGTACAACACAAGAGGAGCATTCTGGAGATCACTTATGCAGGTCCAAGAGATAGCTTATAGAATCTATGGAAGCTTATTTCCTCAGAAAAAAAGAACTTATAATTCATAACTGCGAGAAGAAAAAGGCAATTACCTATATTTATTTGTAATTTTAGAATTCCAAGAAAAAAGTCAGAATTTGAGATGTGAGCTTGGTGAATTTGGTGTTTATAATTGGTAAAAAAAAATAAAGAAATAAAGAAATCAACATATAAACTCAAAATTGTGACATAAAAACTCAATTGAAAGTGGTTGCAGTTACATTTAAATATATATATATATATATATATATATATATATATATTTATCTGTGGAAATCAGCTTCTATAATAGTTACCTCTCTAACCCCTCCAAATCATTCCTTAATGAGAATTCCTCATTCAGCATCTTCTCAGGGGTCAGGGCAATGCCGTACTCTGAGAGGGGAGACTCCGCTGTTTCTCGCCGTTGTCCACGGTCTCCGAGAGAATGCCACATTCCTGCTGCAGAACGGTTGTGACCCTAACTGTAAAAATGAGGATGATGATTCTGCATTGGTTGCAGGTGTGAAACACAGTGCTATTTTTAGCATACCGAATGCTTAGTAAGCTCACATTCCTCATTTAAGATTACAACTGCAAGACTCTCTTTGACTTTTCTCTCTTTCTTTTTTTTTTTTTTTTTGACAAAGAAGTGCATTGTTATTTTAATTCATGATAAATGAATTACATAAATGAAAATATTGTACTTCAGTCTATATTGTGTTCATTTAGCATTTGGTAAAGTTTAGCACCCAAGACAAAAAATTAAATCAGTTAACAACACCGTTAAATGTCCTCAAGCAGTGGTTTAAATTTCAATTTAAATATTAAATATTATTAGAATTATTTACATGTTTTATTTTATTACAAAATTTACACTTATCTTTAAATATATTTGGTTATATAATGGTCTTATATTTTGAATATTTAAAATGATTTGCTTATTTTTAAAAGTGATTTCTAATTCATGGAAAAGTTAAAAAATAAAACACAATCCTAAATCACAGTGGGCATTTTTATAATAAATATAAATTCTTTTTTAGAAATGCCAAGCTCTAATTATTTCATCAGATAGAAATTGAGTAAAATATTTTAAAAATCATCATTTGAATATTTTGGAAAAGGCTGTTGAGAACCACTGATTTAAACAGATTGATTTTAATAGTGTAGAACTTTATCAAATTGATTCAACATTAAAACAATCATATCAGTATTGGCTTGAATGCATGAATTGCCTTTTTCCAGCCATAAAGAATGACCAGTATGACCTGGCTCTGCTGCTGCTACGTTACAATGCCACAGTGGACCAAAAAGGAAGTCTTCAAAGAACCGCTCTGCATGAAGCATCCGTGCTTGGCTTGGATAACTTTGTATACCTCCTCCTACAATCTGGCGCCGACCCAAATGTCATTGACGTCTGTGAACATACTTCTTTAGGACTTGCAGCTCAAGCTGGACATTTTAATGTTGTAGAGATTCTGCTTCAGAAAGGTGATTTTGCAGTCTGTCTCTCTCTGTATATAATCTATATCTGCCTGTATGTCTATAATGGTCTGTTTGGCACTGATCACTTGTCATAACTTTTAATAACCCGCTCATCTTCAGGGGCCAGTGTGTGGTCCAAGCCTCATTCTCTTGGTTCGGCCTCAGTTTTATTTGATGCTGCGGCTTCTGGAAATCCCGATATCATTTCACTGTTGCTGGAATATGGAGCTGATCCCAACGTTCCCACCCACACCGGCCATCTCCCCATCCACCGTGCAGCCTACCGCGGACATCTGCTGTGAGTACCACCCTGATGATGCGTTAATCAATATAGCGTTTACCCTGAAAAACTTTCTTTCATAGAGTGCTGGAGCAGCTGATCCCTGTGACTAAGAAAGAGGTGATTAAAGAGAGCGGCATGAGCCCGTTACACTCCTCCGCTGCAGGCGGTCACTCTCAGTGTCTGGATCTGCTCCTGAGCTCTGGGTTTGACCCAAACTTCATGCTACACCCCAGAGTGCGCAGAAACTATGAGGATGAACGCAGGTCAGCGCTGTTCTTCACCGTATCGAATAACGATGTCCAGTCAGCGAGGCTGCTTCTGGAGGCCGGGGCCATGCCCAATCAAGACCCTATCAACTGCCTGCAGGTGGCCATGCGACTGGGCAACTACGAGCTGATCAACACTTTGCTCCGCTACGGTGCCAATGTGAACTACTATTCCCGCGTCAACACCACCCACTTCCCTTCTGCCCTTCAGTACGCTCTTAAGGATGAGGTGATGCTGCGTATGCTGCTTAATAACGGCTATGATGTGCAGCGCTGCTTTGACTGCCCGTATGGACAGGCCTCACATGTGCCTGTGGATTATGAGGGCTGGAGCGCTTCTGTCATCAAAGATGTTGTGGTAAGAACAGCTATTGGTCGTTTTTCAGTGTCAAGGGGTATGATTTGATCTTGTTAAAGGAATAATGCAACCAAAAATGAAAATACACTCACTTTAATGTGTTATTCCAGACTACTGTTGAAAAAGGTTTGAGGTTAGCCATTTTTAAAAACTAAAATAAATACTTATTCAGCAAAGAAATGCGACTTAGCACAGTTCAACGTGTTCATATTTTGCTGACCCTGGAACAACATTTTAATCAAAAAATTTTGTCTTGACCATATCTGTAAGCCTAAACCTAACCATACCCATAATTAATACCTAAAATCAGATTTAGGGATAGATGAATGACACTGATGTACAAGCACCAAAAACTGATTGTAAGCCTAAACTTGACAAAAAATATAAAATGGTTCTTTAAATCTGATTGGCTAATCACAATGTTGTTCCAGGGTCAATAAAGATGTTGACCTAGGAACACGTCGAACAGAGCAAAATCAGGTCTTGTGTGACACTAAAGATTGCTGGTGACAAATTCAGTGTTGCCATTACGGGAATAAATTCACATTCAATTGTAGTAATATTCCACATGACTGTTTTTACTGTATTTTTGATCAAATAAACGCAGCACAGGGGACTGTTTCTAAACTCTACGTCTAAACTAATTTTCTGTGCAGTTCTGTGAGGTGATCACTGTGTACTGGCTCAAGCACATCTCCGCCCAAGTAGTGAGAATCATGTTAGATTACGTTGATCATGTGACCCTCTGCTCCAAACTAAAGAGTGTTCTGGTTGAACAAAAACAGTGGCCAGAAATATGTAAGATACAAGGTGAGTCTCAAGTCACATCTTGAGAGCATGCTCTTTATACTGTTCATGTTTATCTTTAGTGAGATTCTTTAACTTGAAATTCTCAATGTTCTTAAATGTGCTGTGTTACAGACTACTTGTTGTAAACAATCGTGTTTAAATTAAAATGCAGCACATTGCTGAATGTATTCATGTATGTTCTCTGCTCATCAGAAAATGCTCGAAGCCTGAAGCATCTCTGCAGACTGAAGATCCGTGACTGTTTGGGTCGCTTGCGTCTGAGGGCTCCAGTTTTTATCAGTTTCCTCCCTCTGCCTTCCAGTCTCAAAGACTATATTCGCTTCAAAGAGTACGATATTTACAGCAGAGGAAGTATAACGGAAGAGTAAAATTAGACTGATAAACATGTACAAGAGAAGCTGCTAACAAAACTTTATAAATGTACACTTTTTATTAAAAAGCCTTGTGAAATATTCATTTGTGTTTAAAAAAATATCTAGATACACAGTGTTGAAAATCTGTGATTGAATGGCTACCAGTAACTGTTTGGTTACACCAAAGACTATAGAAAACCCAAAACGTGTCACTCGTGTAGTTTTGAATGGGGGAAAATGCAACGCTTAACATGGCTGATCGATCACAGGAAGCCCCGCCTTCTGAATAAAACAGCCAATCGCTGATTTGCAAAGTGAGCGCATCAACGCCTCTGCAGTTAGAAGTTCCGGTTGCTATAGAAACATTTAGCGTTCTGAGACGTGCGCTTAGAACTGCGCATGCGCACTGACTGATCTCGCCTGAGAAATAAGCTTTTTATAACGCTATATGAGCAAAAGAAACAACTTTTATTACACAGATGTTGTCAGAAATATGAAATTTAATCGTAAGCTTAGTGAACAGTATTGGAGAATCTGATGTTTCCCCATTCAGAGAGATGCACTTGGATGCCCGAGAGGCGTTTCAAAGATGGCCGCCGAGTGACATGACACACACGTTCACCAAACAAACTTTTGTTTTCAACAGAAGAAAGAAACCCGTTCAGGATAACAGATTTTACTTTTTGGGGTAAAATATCCCTTTAAATGTGGTTTACGATTCTATCGCTACTCTTAAAAGGGGGGCAAAAAAAAGAGAGAGAACTTTTCGAAAAAAAAGCATTTTCGCTTGTAGACCCACAGTATGTGTATTGTGATTTGAATAATGAGTGTTTGATACATTACATAATTAATTCTGTCTACTTCACTCATGCGAGTATTGAACGAAATTCGTAAAATGGCATAATTGAGCTCAATGGGCTCGTAATGATTCTGGTTGTGAGGTAGAGTGACTTATTGTCTGACAGCTCAACAATTCGTTCTTGGCACCGATTCTCTGTGGAGCTGCTCTCACGCGCCAGCGATCAGAGCTCACCGTCATGACGTCTAGACGCTGCGCAGTTCGCAGCAACGCCACTGGAGGGCGTCAGGCCGCGTGAATGTAAACAGAGTGACGCCAGAGTTTTGCAGTGGTGGGGAAGGTATACGTCACAGGCATAATGGCGGAGGCTGGTTGAGAAGGAGAATTACTCCGTGAAGCGGCACTGAAACCAACTTCATCGCCAGCTGACGAGGTGACCGCTGGTCCGAAAAATGGCTAGCAATTTCAGCCAGGAGAGAAAAATCGACAAGGAGAGCAGCAAGGCCGGCGACCTAACCTTGGAGGATGGCGATAGCAAGAAACAATTGTTGTCAGCCTCTAGCACGGCCACATCCAAGCAAAATGGCGATCGAGCTGGATGTGAAGACGAGCAAATGTCTGAACAAGATGCTTCTGAGCGACGGAAGGCAGGGCTGTCGGACCTAAAAAACAGCGGCGGTTCGCCCTCGACACTACCGCGGTCGGCCGAGGAGCTGCCAAGGAGGAATTTTCAGATTCCGAGGAAAATCAAGGAGCGGAAAGGTTGTGTGTCCCATTGCTACCACCACTAACGTTACTATGTTACTGCCATTCCCGAAATGCACTGTTTCTGTTTCACAGCCTGCAAGTTTGCTACAAGCTCGCTGCTTACCGCTTCGGGTCAAATTAATAGAGCTGCATTGATTAGTAAACAGGGGATCTATATAACGCACCCAAAGGTTTGCACTCCTGTTATTAAACGAATTTTTAGCTGGTACACTGCTCAGAGCTGCAGGAAATAAAGTCGTGCGCTCTCGTGCAACTGGAGCAGCACGTGAGGATCCGGTTCATTTTAGGCGCCCGCGCGAGTAGTTCAACGCAAACCTCGAATACACGGTGCGTGTTCGTCCCACGGTTGTAAACCTCACGGAGGCCGGTGTCATTGCTTTGCTAGCTGGCTCCACACTCCTCCTCCTCCCACACCATACAGTGCTGCCACCCCACATGACACACTTCTTCCCTCCTCATCAATGGCAGCAGTGTGATTCAGTTGACCACTGCATTTCTCCCGTCAGTCTTTACGCACGACGGTTAGAAACACCTGTCAGTCCTGTACAACCAGCCTTATTAGGACGCACACGGCCATTCTTTCCCGAACTATTTCCTTATAGCGCAGAACACATGCAGATATTAAATCTTGCAAACAGAACAACGCTGCTTGAATGAAATCGAAAGCGTGCCAAACTGGGAGGTGTTTGTAGTAGTTATGCATTACTGCTTTCACTTTGGCATTTGCTGGCGTTAGTGCGAGTTTCTTTCTCTTAGTTGGTGCTCTATCGTATTTTATCGAGCAAGGCTCATACTACATAGTTTTCTAAACCGCACTTGGGATTACAATTTGTGTCGTTGTTAAATGTTTTGTCAAAAGCTGATTTGTTTGGCTATCATGGACGTTAATTGACCGATTAATGCAAGTTTTAAAATGTTCAGTGGTTTTGCTAATTGATTATGAGCGTTTTTTTGTTTTATCTCATTTTCAGTAATTATTGTAAACTGTTGTTTTTCATTTCAGCGGTTTTATGTGTCATTTTGGCAGGATTATTTTATGTAAATTTCAGCATTAACACCGACTGGTATTGAAAAAACACATTTAATGCACTGAACTGCAAAATGGATTGCATTTTGCAAAGTGTCTGTCGGTTTATGTTTGACTCAACTATGCATTTGATTTAAAATAAAATGACACCAATATTTTTTTCCTGTATGCACTGTATCCTTACGCAGTTTATTTGTATGCATTGATGGTTACTGAGCTCTGCCCTTTATGTATGTTGTCCTTCAGGACTCCTTCAACACTTGTCTCCAGATTCCAGAGAGTTTGAGGAAGTTGTGAAGCTTCTGTCCACGTTCTACTTGGACGCCACCTCTCGTGGGACTTTTACCTACACCAAAGCGTCTCTGGTTCACAACGAGCTCTTGGAGAAAGAGGTGACTGCTGAGTGAAGTTAATTAGTTGATGCTGATAAACAGCATTTTTGTTTGCTTGTAAAAGACTAGATGATTTGAAAATGTCCTTGGGCCAAGACATGAGGACTGTTTTCAGTGGATCAAGTAATGATGGGGTATGATTTATGTCTTTTTCATAGTTCATCGAGAAGAAAAGGGAACTGAAGCAGAATGGCAGGACAGAGGCAGAACTCACGGAATCCTATGCTTTTTTGCTGCCTGAGAGGAATAAGGTAAGGATGTGTCAGTTTTGGTTCAGACTCAATGTCTGATTTGTAAGTGTTTATAAACTTAGAGGCATAGTTCATTTAAAAATTACAATTGTGTCATCATTTACTCACCCTCACATTCTTCTACTTATAATTTTCTGTAAAGCTGCTTTGCATCTGTATTGTGAAAAGCACTACACAAATATTTTTGAATTGAAAAGAACAGAAGAGTGAAATTCATACAGTATGAGGGTGAGTAAATGATGACCAAATAATCATTTTTGAGTGTATTATCCCTTTTATATTGATACTTTTGAGTTATTGAAAAGCTTATAATGCATTTACTACATAGCTGCCACAGTAATTACACTTTTATCAGTACTTTGAATGAAATATAGCAGTGCAAGCTTTGTTCTGATTTCCAAAACTGATTATATTATACATCTTTATGGGACTGTGGCTCCGTCACTGAAATTTAACTTTTAGGTTTAGATTTAACAGCTAGATGTTGAAATGTCTCATCATCTTGTCTAATTATCAGGACATACAGTGTAACATGTAAATGTATGACTGTAATCAAAGTAATATCTGCTCGTCTTTACCAGGCTCACTGGATCTGCGAAAAGGGTCTTTCTGTGGGACATTCGCGGATCAACAATCTGGGAAGCCCTGCCAAAGGTGAGAGCTTCAGAAGAATCTGTTTATTTCTGTTTGGCTGTAATCATTTGCCTGGGAGGGCTCTGGTCACTTGATATTGTGGTTTGGAGTAGTTGAACTGGTCAGGGCCAAAAAGACCGCTGCTCTGCGATTTCTTGTGATCGCTAGGCCAAATAAATAGTAATGGCCCAAACTCGCTACAGACGTTCATTTTTGTGTGGAGAAACATTTTGTAAAGTAACATCTGTTTTTTATATTGGTCACCCCATTACTACTTTTCTATTTTCAGAGCATGTTTGAGGTTTTGGAAGCAACATAACGCTCATTTTGTTCTTGGCTGAGTAATCAGCAAATTTCTGATTCCTGATTATCTTTGTACGGTTTAGTGAAGCAGCTGCTGTGTGTTTTCACACTAGCATCTTGTGAATGTGACTAGGGTTGCTTGAACTGGTGAAATGAAATAGTTTCTGCAAATACTTAATATTAGTAAACATAGTGTGTGCTCAGTGCAGAGGTTCTGCATTCCGAATGGATTGCTAACAAATTTCTTGGCATTACCCCAAGGCTTTTTGTGGCTCTCAGGAATCTCGCCCCAAGTAACTCTCATGTCCTTGATTGATGCTTTTTATATTTTTTAGGGGTTTACCTCTCAAAATACTCTGATTTGTTACAAATGAATCCATTTGAAGTTGGTGCTGCTGGAGACATAATAATATTTAAAATCATGAAGGTGAGTTATTGAAGGAGTTTAACATTTACACATCAAATCTGACTTAAACATTGACCATTGCGTTGACCTTTTGTCTTATTCTGCAGGGTAAAGTGAAGACAATATTTGACAATATGCCCAAAAACAATCTTGAGCCAACCCTTAAATATGACAGCCATGTTTTCAAAAATGCCAGCAAAGTGACCTCATTATTGTCCTATAGGGCCTTTGAGCACACTCAGGTGAGTGTTTCATTTATTTTGCAGTGTTTTGTTTTGTAATATTTGTTTACCTATATGACCTGTGGTTTTCCTCTTTGTTTCATTCCAGCAATACTTTTATGAATTTGCGTTTGAGGAGCTAAGGTCAAGGCCCAGGCATGTGTTGCCATATGCGGTTGTGTCTTTTCAGTACAAAGGCAAAGAGTCAGCAACGGCCACACACAGGTGTGAACAAGATCACTGATGACGTGCATAGAAAGTCTATTACAATCTGTTGTGGTTTTATTTAAATTCTGAACTGTTTGTTTCCTCTTTTAGTAGGTTAAACAGCATGTTATATGAAGGGCAGAGAGGTATGACTTGTATTTCTCTTTATAGCAGTCTAATAAAATGATCAGATTGGTTCTTTTATTTGATTTATTGTGTTTATTTGTTGCTTTAGTTCGGCGAAGATATACGGTTTGGAGTGGCTCGCTGGTGAATAAGGGAGAAGAGGTCTATCAAGTATACATCCGGTCTTCAAGTCTCCCTCACCTTCCACTTAAACTGTGAGTAACGTTTCTTTAACTAATGAAGTTTAGCAAAAATTTTGTGCATTGTCTTTAAATTGACGTTTTTTGCTTTTTCAGCCCAGACAAGCTTGACATTAATGCGGCTATGCATCTCGATCAAGTAAAGAGAAAGATTCCGCCTGTTCTGCTGTCATGGGAAGCGTACAGTGGATCACGAGAGGGTAGGATGAGGACCGGTGATGCTTTTTAGCACAACATTTGATATATCGGTATTGACACGATAATGTGCTGTGGTATTTTTCAGCATTTAAGAGTGGGATGTACTGCAGCCTGTATGAGGTCATGGGGAGGAGTAAACAGGAAAACAGTCTGTCGGGACTGTTGCACCGGCTTGAGAGAGAAAGAATGGTGAGCTCATTCACAGCCCACTTTACGCTTTATTGAATTAATGTCCACAGCTTTACTCTAGCTGGGCGGCACTGCCAACCCTCTCCTCTGTATACCATGTCTTCAGTCTGTTGATAGAATCTGTGTCACCGATCTGATATGCAGAATTTAAACTGCCTGTGTTTTATTATAGTCATGCTATAATTAAACTCTTCACTCTAGGTTTTGGTGAAGCCATTGATAGACAAAGGATTTCTCTTCCTCCTTTCGTCTTCTCAGTTGCACACTTACCCCGGTAGGTTTATGCACAGCTTCCAACCACATATGTGACACTGACAGTATAATTCTTGCGTGGAATAATAAAGGCTATCTGTTTTTGTTTCTGTGAAGAGCGACGAGTAAGAAACGACAGGGTTTTGCAAGCGCTTTTTGTATTTCAGGAGCAAAGAAGCACCTCGAAGTTGAGTAAGTGTCTCTTTAATGTTTATTTATTGAAGTTTCTTTGTATTTACACTTCACTGATTTACTTTCACTGATTTCTTCTTTTGTTTTTAGTTTTGAAGAACTCTGGAGTAGATGAGGACCCTCTTGTTCCATTAGAGCCTAAAGACCCAATCAGCCATCAGCTGGATAATTTTATACCCGCCCTTCATCATGGCCTCTACAAGCTGCGTGCCAATCCACCCAAAGAGCTCGCTGTGGGACTGAAACATCAGGTGCTGGACTACCTCAATCAGAAAGAGCAAGGTGTCATACGGCCTTTCCACATAGTAGAGTACCGGCAAACTTTGGATGACCGGACTAACCAACACCTGCCACCTCGTCCTAAGAATATGGATGTGGCACTGAACTCTTACATGTATGGTCCGGGACAGTTCCAGCTGCCTGTGGAAACGCTACAGCAGGGTCTGATAGACAGCCAACAGGGGACAGCGTCTTCTCCAGCAGGTGCAGAAGAGTACAGCCCTGTCTCGGACTGGGGAGGGTCAGATAGACAGGCGCCGAGTAGCAGCACAATTGGGGTTTCTCAGTCCAACGGCGGCGCTCAGAGGCCACAGGGAGAATATGATAAAGAAAAGATGGAGAAATTGCTAAAGCTGATACAGTTACATAAGCGGACTTTGGGCAAGGAGGAGGGGAGCGGGCCTGAAAGAGAGGAGGACTGGGACACTGCTGGCCTAAAGAGGAGACTGGAGAGGGAAGTTCCTGGGGGTGTGAGCAAGTACCTTAGGACGAGTCTGCTGAATGGAGAGCCAGGAAGAGGTGAGTACACCTTGATTCAGGGAAATTTAAAAAGGACTGAAAAAACTGAACAAATTCTGGAAATGTAGTATCATTAGGCTCTGCTTTTAAATCTACTTTTATTTTTATTTTGTTTAACAAACAAAATTAACAATGCGTATAAAAATGAAGTAATATTTGCAAAAAACTGAGAGATTAAACATATCAGATTTACTATATTATTTTAAAAAATATATATTTTCTTTCATAACAAAGATGACATGTAGGATAACAATCCTTATTTATTTATTTATTAGTATTTATTTATTTATTTTTACATTTTTCCAAAAGCACAAAGTCTAAATTGAAGAAAAAAACAACAATTATGAATAAAAAACCTTAATAAAGATTTAGAAAAAAAAAAATTGTTTCTAGTCCTGTATATGAATACTGATCTTTTATTTAGTGCTGTAATTAAAGGTGCAAAGCATAAGTTCCTGTACATGACTAATATTCAGAAGTTAAGTTTTTATTTGTCCCTAACGAGAGAGTAGGTTCTGTATCTACTTGCACAAAAGAGTGTGAGTTCAGTTGCTCAGTGACATGAGCTCCTTGTTGACATCTGTTTTCCCTTTCTCTTAGTGGTGATGGACAGCATGGGGCTGTGTGACACGGACCTGCGGGAGCGCGTGACTCAGAGTCCCACCCTCCGGGATACACATGCCTTGCTTAAACTCTTCCTCAACACGCTTAACAGGATGGCCCAAAACTCTAACACTGCCAGCAGCCCGTCTGCAATGCTCCCCAAAAGTGCAGAGAGACACGAGTCCAGTGATTCAGCCACCCACTGTGATCTTGACCTGCGTGGCAGGCGTGCGGATGAGGAGCAGGTTAACCAGGATTACTTGGAGGTGTGGACTGTTCCTCATGATATATCTAATGCTACAATCAATTGTTGTTTCTGCTAACCTGTAGTGTGTGTGTTTAGGAGCAAATGGCCTGCAGCAGAAGCAGTATAGATGTATACAGTCCCTCATCCAGTCTGGAGCAGCAGCCCTCTCGTCAAGCAGAAGCCTCACATCAGAGCCAACATCTCTGGAGAACGTCCACCAGAGGTCTGTCCTCACCTGATGGCTTGCAATGCAGACTTTTCTTTTTTATTATTATTGTTAACTTAAAAAAGAACACAGACTTCTTGTTAATATACACTACTGTTCAAAAGTTTGAGGTGGTATATTTGTTTCTGAAAGACGTTTATTATAATCTGCAAGGCTGTATTTATTAAATCAAAAGCACAGTAAAAAAGTAATATTTTATGATTTAAAATAACACTTTTGTAGTAAAATGTAGGGCTGCACAGTTATGAAAAAAATTGTCTATTATGTTGATCCCTTGAAATATGCATTCTTTCAGAGTCATGTCTTGCAAAAAACTTGCAAAACAGTACTTGTACATGTATGATTTTAGATAATAAATTGACTAAACTAATATACATATTCTGTTTTTTTTTTTTTCTTTTTTTTGCTTTAGAGGGTGTTGGTGAACCTTGTTCAAGTGGGGGGGAGAAGCAGGTCCCCTCTACAAGGAAAGTAATAGACACTATCCTCGACAGTGAGTTCCAGAACCTCTGCACAGGGATCCAGCAATTGATGGAGGATCAGCATATAATTTACAACCATCAGCCTCCTTTGCCGCGATGTGAGGATCAGGCTAAATGGTCAAGCTCGCCATTCTCACCTTTTGTATCCAAATATGTCTCATCGATGCCTGTGCAGAGCTTTGTTAACACACTCTGTGAAAAGATGAACCATTTGATCCAGGTTCCCAGTGCACCTGTACAGCCCGTGGCTGTTGTGTCACCACCTGCTGTTGCCCCAGTTCCCGCCCCCTTGCCACCTGCTCCGCCCCCTTCTGCCATGCCAGCTCCTACCCAACCCACACTGCCCTCACCTCCTGCTAATCCTCCCACTAAAACATCATTTCCAGTGCCTAAGTCTCAGGCTTCGTCCAGCAAGCCGCAAGCTACCCCTAAACCTTCTTCAGGCAAGCATCGCCTCGGAACTGTCAAAGAGTTCCACCTTTTTTCAGCAGAAAAATCAGCTGACCCCAAGAGTACAGGTGTTGTGGAAAATCCTGTGTGCTCTCCATCAGCTGGAAGTGCCAGTCAACCTCCAGTTGCTTCAGTCCCGGAGATTCCCTCAGAGTCTGCTCATGCTGGAACCTCAAGCACTGTGGGAGGCAGTGTTATTGGGCAACTCAAGCCTGATGTTTTGTGCACGCTGATGGAGATCATGCAGAAAAATGCAGTAAAGTTTTACATTCAAAGAGGAGATGAGGAGAGCGAACTCTGCACTGAGATCAAGGTCTGAAAATATAAAGTGTCAGAATATTCATTTCCCCAACCTTTGAAACAATTTACCTTTAACCTCATTTGTTTGGTTTTACAGGAGTATTTACGCAGCCTTGGCAATATTGATTGCAACCCTCAGAATTACCTGGAGAGTAAAAGTCAGCAGAAGTTCATGATCATTATTCAGAATGAGGATATAGCCACTCATGTACATAAGGTGCTTAATAACTCACCACTTTTAACTTTAAACAGTTTTTTAAAACTAGTTAATTAGTTGCACACAGCAAACTGAGAAGCATCTGTTTTAAGGCATTGTTCCTTCTGTTCGCCATTTAGATTCCAGCACTGGTGTCCCTGAAGAAATTGCCCACAGTTTACTTTGCTGGAGTGGACAGCTTGGATGATGTGAAAAATCGCACTTACAATGAGCTTTTCGTATCTGGAGGACTCATTGTGTCGGATGAGCTCATTCTCAACCCTGACAATAAAACACTAGGTGAGAGCTAAAGGTAGAAGGGTTTAAGAAATCTTCAGGTGCCAGCTTGTTGAAAAGATTTCCCTCTTCAAGTGTGAACACATTTGTTGTATTGTTATCTTTAAAGACTGCATAAAATGGAAATTCACTCTAGTTTCTTAATAAATCTTAATGATTTTGAGAGTAATTCATTCATGCATGTGTCATTTTTAAACTGATCATTTTCAAATAGCTTGAAATAGTAGCTTGATCTTCTTGCTGGAGATGTATATCATCTTAAAACCAATTTCAATTCAATTCTTGTATTCAGAACTGCCTTTATTCGATCAACTGATGTACAGAAGCACCCTACTTTTGGTTCAAATTTGTTTTTTTGTTACAATATGCAAGAAAAGATTGAGACTTTACACATTGACATTTATGTTTACAGAGAAGCTACAGGCATTTCTCAAGTTCTTGGAGGAACAGGGCTCACCTTGGAAGTGGAAGGTGCACTGTAAGACTCAGAAGAAGCTTAAAGAGCTCAGCAGGTTAGAGACAAATGGATTAATGTGTTTTCCCAGTCCTGACAAACTCCCAGTCTCCAATATCTCACACATTCTCTCTTTCAAAGGTTAAACACTGAGGCCCTGGATCTGCTGAACCTGCTGACGACCTACCAGAAGAAACACCTAGTGGAGTTTCTGCCTTATCACGAGTGTGACACTCCATCTAGGCAGGCTCCTGATTTGGACTGTCTGGTCAAGCTGCAAGCTCAGCACACACAGCTTCGACACCTAATTTTCCTCACAGGTACATGGAAGTTCTAGTGTATATGAATGTTGGTATGCAGAGTTGTCTTTGTTAAGTTAAAGGCTTTTGGTGCTGTGTTTGTAAACAGAAAAGCACGACGACGCATTCTCCAAGTTCTCCAGTAGTGGAGTCATTGTCGCAGGTATGAACGACATCATGAACAACTTCCAGAGTTTGATCAGTGTCCCGGAAGAAGCAACAGTTGCTGCCCTACCTGAACCAGGTAACAACTTCACAGTACTTTACTACTTCGACAAAATTCAGAAAGAATTACAGATTAAAATTTTGACATGCTGGCTTCTCTTTGACTGCTCAGTGGAGCCTGATGCAGTTCGAGATGAGGAGGACATGTCTATAGACTCGGAAGACGACATGCCCATTATCACAGAGACGTCCATTCAGACTGAAAATGACCTTCAGGAACCACAGGCACCTCAGCCCCCTCCACCCCAGAGCGATGGATTTCGTCCTCCCCTCCCTGACCAACCCTGTGTGGACACCATTAGCAATCCACTTGTACCACCAAACCCCTCCGCCTACCCAACCCAGGGCGCTTTCTCCACTGATTATGCAGCTCTGAAGTCTGCCATCGCTCAATATAAAGCTGCCAGCCAGGATGGCACATCTAGGCCTGATGTAGAGGACACCCTGGCCAGTTTCGGTGTGAACCCCCACCAGAGCTATCTGTGTCCCAGCTCGGCACAGTGGAGCCCTTACTCTGGTTCTCCCGCATACCATATGTCCTCTGCATATTCGTCTCCAGTTAGCGTGGCCTCCAGGGGATCAGAGTACAGCCAGACTCCTGCTCCTTCTGGGACCCTGCCTCCAACAAACACCTCCACCATACCTGTTGCTCAACCACTCACCATTCCCCTTCCCCTCCCTCAACCTCTTGTTAGCTCAGTGGAGGTGCCTTCTATTCCAGAATTGGCCACCTCTCTTCAGCCGCCTGGACAGTCCCTACCTGTTCCTGACAGCGTGGGACTGCCTGGGGCAGCAGCGGCAAGCACTGCTAACCAATTAGGACTTGGTGGCTCTCAAACTGCTAAGATAGGTGTAGAGTCTGCTTCCTCATCCACTGCTTCTTCCTCGTCCTCTCTTCACACCACTTTTCCTTCCTACCCAGATACTACTCTTTTTCCAGCCCTCACTCCAATTCCCCCTGTTCCTACGCTTTTCGGCTGGGGTCCTACACCAGGAGTCCAACAGGGTTACGTGGCTGCACAGAGTGGGGCAGGCTTTAGCGCTCTACCTTCCACCCAAACCGAGGCTGCAAGGCCCGCTGATGGATCATGGGTGGGAGCCACTGAGAGCGAAACCGCTTGTGGACAAGAGGAAGAAGGTGCTCCGACTCCTAAAGTGGTTAAGCAGGAGGCTGGTGGAGAGAAAGGAGGTGCATTGGGGAGTTCAACCTCAATTGGCCAAGGCAGCAGAACTCCAGTGAACTCATCCTCTGAAAGTCAGGGTGGCTGTCAAGTCGCTCCCACCAGGGGTGGTACTGCCAGCAGAGGACTTTTACCCATCCCTGGAGCCCCTATGGGAGCCTTGTGCCGAGGCGGACACAACAATAGCATGTACAATCCTAGAGGAGGACATCCTGATATGATGCGTGGTGGTTTCAGGGGCAGAGGAGTACCGCCACATCCTATGAGATCTAGACCGGGTCGGGGGCACATGAGAGGGGGCCCATCCTGTAACTGGGGTTATCCCCCTGGGAGGGGAGGGGGTGGTCGGTCAGACTACTATTCGGACTACACCTATAACTAAATGCCATAGGGATGCCCTATAGACTACTGGCATTAGGAATGTACATATTTAACATTAAGAGCACATCAAATCAAAATATCATCATCTGAAATAAAAAAAAAAAAGTAAAAAATTGTAAATCTGGTTTTTTGTATGACTGAGATTGGTGACTCAGACATTGGCCAGATTTTCACTGTTTTCAGTAATGCTCTTCCTAAACAAGATGTTTGAAAAACCTTGTTCATACCACTATATTTATATTGCCAAGAAATGTAATTGCCTTTCAATGTTTCATTTTTGTCAATACTTTTTGTTCGGATTTTCAACAAAAAAAAATGGTTTGTGAACAAGGAGCAAAATGCAGACAATATTTTTTTAAAGAGAAAAAGTGAGTCATTCTTCATTTTAGCTGTTTTTGTTTTTTTTACATTCTTGGTTGTACAGATGTTCTATTAAAACAAGGTTGTATCAAACATTGTGATATTGTGTTCAGTATTAACTCGCAGTTGAGAATGTGTGAACTCTTTGTATATGTACATAGTTATTTATGATGCTATATAAAAATGGTCACAGGTTTTCTTTTCCACTGAGGTTAATCAATGCCAAAGTTGTTTATATGTGTGCATTGGCAACATTCGACCTAATGGTTTTACAGCGGCCAGTAGAGGGCATCATTTCCTAATAGATTCTGCTGGCCTGATGCAGTTTTCTAAAGGGGGTTGTTTCAAATGTGTCAAAAAAGAACGAATTTATGTGTTTAAATATATAATGAAGATTATGCATCTTGATTTCAAAACTGACTCTGAATTTGCCCTTTGTACGTGACAAACATGAATATGGTTAGCTGAAAAGTTTTGTAGAAAATACCTCAGGGCATTTCACAAATGTTACTATTTACCAGATAAACAGCTATGTCTCTGAAAACAATGCGTAAGATTTTGTTCGAAACATTTTTGTTATTTCTATATTCTGTGGGATGATGGTTGTCTGTTTGGTTCCAGCATATGGGAATTTCTGCGTGCTTTTCTCTGTTAATAAGACCTGGCTTTTTATTCCAGAATTGGCTGTTGAAAGTGCAATGTTAAAAGTATCAGTCATCTTTCATTATGTCCATTTAAACAACTCTTTTGCATGGTTTGGAAATGTTTATTATGCTTTTTTGCACAATTCTTTATGTGGCTCACCAGTGTACATTCTGAAAACAAATGCATTCAGGATAGGTTTGAAAGAATGAGAAATCCAAAACACACCAGCAGCATAAGGGGGAAAAAAGAACGATTAAAGGATTAAGGAAAGGCTGAAAAATTGCTGGAGTGCCTAGTTTTGCCCCAAAGTGTAATCCGCTAAATCTGACCTGCGGTCATCTCTACTCTCATTTGATATAGTCATCTCTCAAAACAATACTAGTATTACAAAGGCAAGGCTGTAAAGAGGCAGTCAGTGTTATATAACTCTAGTTTTCTAGGAGACTTAATGTTTCTCCCATCAAATATGATGAGTTTGTTGACGAGCTCAATCAGTCCAATTGGGAAGTCTGATTAATTAGTCCGCTTTTTAACATGCTCTTTTGATGTTTAAGAATGTACAGGTTTGGATAATCTTGGAGGATGAGATCTTATAAGTATATGATCACATAAGGTGTGATTTTTTTAAAAATTTATATTTTATAGAGTAGCTCTGATAAGACTGCATTTGGCAGGACTGCACGACAGATGAACAGTCAGGGGACATGTGTCGACGTATTACGAATGTGAAAGTGGGTTGCCGCAGATAAATCTGATCACATCTGGAAATGGGCTGCTTGGATTAACTCTGTACCTTTGCCATGGAGCTCTTTCATTTTCATATTTTGCTTTTACTTTGCATACTCTGCATGGTGTGGGAGGGAAAATTCTGGCAGGGGTGTTAATCCTTTCCCATAGCACATCCCTGTAATGAAAGAGCAATTTGCTTAATGCAAAGTGCAGAGATGAATAATATCACACATAAACAGACATCACTACATTGCCTTTCCTTTTTTCGTCTTCATATATCATGTCTCTCCTTTGAGGAGTTATTCGCTTTCGATAACTGCTTGGTGTGAGCTATTAGTAGAACATTTATTTTTTTGCATACCGTCAAGCTTCTGCACCAAACTTTACCACCGTGTTTTCTTGACAAAGGATTAGCTGTATATAATGGTAATGACGCAACCGAAGAGATTAAACCTCATTCTTAAAAGATCCAGAAGGCCTTCTGTTGTCCTCTCTTTAAATCAATGTCTGCTTATAGTATCAGCACCTAGATGTTTCTGACTACCTTCAAAGGACGGGTTTATGTTTCTGTAAAAATAACCTTGCAAGAGCTAGTGGTCACCTTCATCTTCCCAGCAGAAAGATGTGCCCTACATACTTGAATCAAAGGCAGCTCTGATTCAACTTTTGTTCTGCGCAAATAACATGCTACATTAGAGACACCTTAAATGTTGCTGTTGTCATGACAATCGGCATCTTTTGTTGAGATTTACAGAGCAAACTTGTACTTCTTTCAAGCCTTCAAATTCAATACACATGCTCTTGGGTCTTACAAATGATACGTTCACTGCTCTGGATTTTCAGCGCATTACTAGCAGTGCAGTCCCATGCGTTCAGTGTAAACGAATGGATCACTTCATACTGTGCGACAGGAGACACCCTCTAAATCTGAGGATCAAAATAATTTACAAGGGAATTATGACAGATTAATTTGTGATGCTTGTCCCTATGGTTCTAACAGGCTTAAGCAATTCTGCAGGATTTTGAAGTCACAAATTTGCTACTCAGATTCGTTACTTTCTCTAATTATGGTAAAGTTTTCTGTGTCCCATTCAATTGTAGGCTGTTCAATAACAAATGCAGCTTTCGGATGGCCGTTTTTCCCTGTCATGAGTGGCTCGAGGAACACTACGTGCCTGTCGGACTGAGACTTGCTCTTAAGCCGATCGGTTGAAGGAGCTGCAAAGATAGAGGCCAGAGTGCAGTGGTCTTCCCTAAAATTTGAGATGGCTGGAGAAGGAGGAGGAGGTTTGCAGCAACCCCAACGACACGGGGTTAAATACAAATACATCAATATGAGGACAAGGGTCACCACACATCCCAGAAGAGTGGTGTAGCCTGTGTTGAACGGCTCTTCCGTGGCACGCTGGGCTACCACTGTTAAATTCACTTCTCGTGATTCATTGATCATCTTCGCGTTATCCACAGCAGTGCACTGGTAGACACCCGAATCTATGGACTGGGCAGTTATAATATCCAAGCTCCCGTCCTGATTGAGACGTAGAGATCCATTCTGGATCAGCTGAGAGATGTTTTCTTGATGAGGAATGATCCAGCTATAAGACAGGTCTTCCCCATTTAGTGTCCCGGTGCAGTCCAGTCTCACTTGTTCACCCTCGTAAACAACTTTATCAGCCTTCGGAGATATCAGGGATATCATCTTCCCAACGGTACAGTTCTCTAAGAAGTGTGAAGAGCGCAGAAAATTAATTGGGATTTGAGGCTCGCCGTACATCAGACACTTGTAGTCATCCTTGTAGTCTTTCACGCTTGAATATCCCTTCTGCTCCCAGTGCCAAAACATACGGTACATAGAGCAATCGCACTCCAGACTGTTGTTGTGCAGGAACAGGCCTTTTTGCACCGCAGCTGGCAACACCACAATGTCATCCATAGGCAAACGAAACAGGCGGTTTGAGGAGAGGTCCAGTGTAACCAAGTTGGGGTGGCTGTGCTTACGAATTGAGAAGAATGGGAAATCTGTGATCTGGTTGAGGCTGAAGTAAGCCTTCCTGAGATTGCCGAGCCCCATTAGGGTGTTGCTCTCCACGCGGGTAAGACGGTTGTTGTAGAGCAACAGCACCTCCAAAGCTGGCAGGTCCTGGAAGTGATGCTTCCCCACCACCTGCAACTTGTTGGAAGAGAGGTCCAGGTATCGAAGACTGCTGATGTTATGGAAAGCTCCCGGGCTGAGCAAGGAGATGCGGTTATGAGACATATGCAAAGCGTGCAGCCTTGGGAGCCCGTAGAAGCTGCCGCCTGCCAGCCACGTTAGTCTGTTATGACTGAGGTCCAGGACAGAAGTTGTGAATGGAAGCGGGTTGGGGAATCTATCCAGACCCAAGGAGCCACAGTTCAGTATGTCAGATATGCACAGGCAGCCTTGAGGACAAATAGCCCCTGAGAGCCGAACCAAGAGCGAGATAAAAACCACACAAGATGCAGAAGTCATTCTTTTGGTTGCACATAAACAGGATTACACTAGGAACAGCGCCAGTACCGTTGATACAGAAAGCCCTCTGCTCTTAAATCCTGGAAAGGTCATTTTACATCTGTCATGCCTTCCAATATTTCACAGATGGCCATCTAATTTCCTGTGTACCATGCAGATGGGCAGTATCTGGGGCAGGGACCGGACTAAGAATAAAACAGAATGCAGTTACTACATGTATTTAAAATCGATGGTTAACCTACTCTATGAGCACAACATACACGGACAAGCCTACCAGAAAAGTCGCTCAGAAACTTCTTAGATCCGGTTCCTCTGTTCTGAGTTTGCTGTAACAATCCATGGTTAGAAGTTGTTCAAACAGATTATGACTCGAAGGCATCCAGAAAGCGTTTTCCAGTAAGTTTAATATATATCCCCTAAAACGAAACTTGCACCTTTCCCTGGTTCTCCTGAGGATGAGCGCCCCTTGTTGTTTCCAGAGTGTCCTTTCATTGAGTGATGAGCCCACAGAGCGCAGCACTAATCTCTTCCCATCCTTGCCTCTGCTTCCTATTCAAAGCACCGCCTCACGTCTCTCCCTCTCACGCTGTGATTATTCCCAATACGACTCTCTCTTTCTATCTTTCCCTCTCTCTCTCTTTCTCTCTCCAATTGTTTGGTTCCTTTAATCCCCTCTGGATCTGTCTTTTCCATTTCATTTTTTTCCCCCCACACAGCACATCTCTTAACAGGATTTTGGATGCTGTGTGTCTTACATTTCATGAAAATCATCAAAACATTTGGACTTGGATGAGAGGGATTTTTTTGTATAGCATGAGGTACTAGTCAGCTTTAGCTTTGACTCCCCCTCATCTCCACTGCCAGGCACTGGCAGCTGTTGTCGGTTGTCTTGGTCATGGTGGTCCTGAGGGAGCTGACTGCTGTCAAACTGAATTGGTCTTGGTTTGTTTGTGCTTCTCCAGGTGCCTTTGGAACAGTCTCGTCATCTAGTACATATGAATGGTAGTATCGATATTTTAATCCTTTTGCAGCAGTACCAGATTTATTTGATTAGATGAACGTGTATCTATCTGTCCATCAATCCATCTCATGGATCACTTAGCTGGGGACAAACCTTCTGATAGTTCTAATTTTTAATATAATCACCGAATGACATCCACCTTCAGTTTATTTGTCCAGGTTGTTAGTAAAACTGGATAGGTACAAAATGAGCCCATGCAAGCATAATGTTGTGGAATATAATGGATCTTGGAGTCACAGCAAGATAATCAGTCACAGCATGTGTGACAAATCTAAAAGTGTGAAATGGAATTAGGGTGTTTGTTTTCTGTTAGGGTGGCATCTCTTCAGAAACACTGACACATGGCATAGCTGGCAGCAGTCACACTGACAGAAGCACAGAGTACTCCCACACACAAGACCAAACCCACTGATATGTCTTACAGTATTCCAGAAAATGACTGGAGACAGCTTTGCACAGTAGATCTACTCCAAACTCACAGGATGTGGGCTCATGAAGTGCTGAATGTGTGGGAAATTGACCGAAAGGGAGAAGCACTGAATTCCGTTGCAGCTTTCCATATTCTGTGACGACAAACCATTTCATATAGTCTGATTAATTCTCAAATCGATGCTTCACTGACCTTTCAATTCCAAGTCTTTGTGAAAAATGTTAGCCAGTTTTAGAAAAAAAATATTTCTGGTGTCAAATCCCACTCACATAAACGGAAACGTATAAAGTAAAAATTGGTTTAAACGTGCCCTACTAACAGAACAAAAGCGGAAGTCAGTTTTTGTTGTTTGTTTGTTTTTTTGGAGTGTATTGTCGAAGTCCAGTGTTTTACCTTGTGTGTGTGTGTGTGTGTTTCAAAACTATTTTGTTTGAAAAACATTTAAAATTTTTTATAAAAGTATTTTTATTATTTAATATAATAGAATTACAAAGTTGTTGAAGCCAAATAGCTAGGTTATTCATATAAGCAACCAGTAGATGGAAGCACCTGCATTTATGATAAACCTACTGAATGTCAGCCCAGTGTTTTTGTGTTGAATGGACTAGTTGTAAATTTTCAGGAAATGCTTTTTTTTCCTTGTAGTGTTTTTTTTCTTCTTGCAGTGGTTTTGTATGATGGTTTTATACATAACTTGCAAATTTGATAGCGTATTATTAGGCAAATTAAGTATATATATATATATATATATATATATATATATATATTTGTATGTACACTATATTTAATATGTAAATATAAATATACACACATACAGTATATATTTTGAAGATGTTTACATGCAAAAATGTATATTCATATAATTAACATTATATGTACATATATTTAATATATAAACATAACAAATTTTCTTTCGTGTGTGTATATGTGTGTGTGTATATATATACAGTACACACATATATCGCAATTAATCATTTGACAGCAAACACACACACACACACACACACACACGTACATATAATATTCTTTCTTTCTGCTTATATGTTTAATTGTCTATATGCTATAAAATTATGTTATGAAATAGAGCTTTTTAGACACTGGTCTTTATTTACATGTATAAATGTATGTTCATATAATTAATATTATATATAAATATATTAAATATATATACATAATTTTCCTTTAATATATATACGTGTGTGTATAATATATGCTTTATACACATATATATTATGTAAACAAACACATTTTGTATGTGATTAATCATTTGATGTCACTAACAGACACACACACACACACACACACACATATATATATATATATATATGTGTGTATATATTCTGTCATTTTTAAACCTGCTTGTATGTTTATTTATCTATATGCTATAAAATAAATACAGCTTTGTAGACACTGGTATTTTTTTCTCTTTGTTTCTTGCTTTTTTTATGTGTGTTTGATGTTTGTGTTGGCCTGTCAGGGCAGTGGTTGAGGCGTTTGACTCAAGCATTCAATACCTCCTGCTGACCTCCTGTCTTCAGTGGTGAACTCACACAGAGTGTGCAGAGGTGATCGATTGGAGACAACAGCCAGTAATTCCTCCCCAGGAAAATGTGCAAATGAGATCAATCGATCGAGTTGACCAAGGATGCAGCGAGGAGAGTCATAATTAGTTACATTGGATAGTCTGAGTGTGTGTTGATGTCTGTGAGTGTGTTCATGTGGATCTCTGTCTTTGTTAGTGCTGCTCTTCAGAGTGACTGGAGGTCTATTCACTGCATTCAATATATTGTAACAATAAGACCTGTCATTGCTTGTGCAATCAATTAGCAGGGCAACAGAGACTATTCACCTTCTTCTTTTGAAATGTCTTTTACACAATGCTTATGAATTAGAATTAACATTTGCAACATTTTCTTAAAGGTGGATGGATCAAATACTTTAGCAACCTGGTTTTTCTTCTGTACATGCTGCTTTGTTTGTACAAATGCAAACTTTCATTTTAACTCCTTACCCCCAATGTGTGTTTTGCTCATTAATTGTCTTTGTGGTAGTCAGAGATTTCTCATTACATGCTAAATGGGGTGCTGTTGCATAATTAGCCCACATCTAAAGCGTAGTACAACTTGCTTTTAGGCTTGTTGTGCTCTTGCCTAATGACTCGAAAATAATGTGAAGGTTTATATTATCCTCCTATTTCCAAGGTCCATGACTGATTTATCTGTTTTGCTCTAAATTAAGTAACGCTTCGCTTGTGGTTCCATACATGGATGATTATTTGTACGAAATTTGTTTGCATACTGTAACGTACCCTCAACTAGGAATGTTACACAGTGAATACAGCACACACTCACACAACCAGTAGAGTGTGACACCATAAATTGTATCATGCTATTTTTTATGGCTATGAACCTATCCTAAAGATTACCCATTGAAGTAAAAGGTGACTATATTACTGAATACCAAAAGAGGGCAGTAGTGTTAAAAAATGACAGCTTGCATCGATACACTTCGTTATTCAGGCTGTCACTCATAGCACCCCCATAACCCGTGTCATTTGTTATAATAGTGGGAGCATGCTAGGCACAGGAGGGTTCGAGGGAGGATCGCAACAGGATCACCACTTCTTCATTTCCAAATTCTACATCACGCATTCTAATGGCAACACGTGTTTCTTTTCTTATGCTTCACGAGCACAGAGAGATTGTGACGATGAGGGTAAAACAGAACACAAACTGACACGTAAATTTGTGTTTTATTAAAAGTCCACTGAACTAACAAGCCATTGTAAAGTTATTATCATTGCAGATAATAACACAAGATTATTTAAAGTGGCACAACCAATCTTGAAAAGGCTTTGAAGATATATATAAAGCTGTAAGATAAGTTGTTCACTTTGTATTGTAAGTAACTGGGAGGTGCGAAATGTATCCAGCATGCAGACAGCGCGTGTGAGCATTCAGGGGAGGGCGAAGAAAGTGATGCTGAGCCAATGGAGATACTCATGCGAGGAGCATCTGTCCTAAACCCAAACTAACCTCTGGCATAACGCTACTGTCTCCGGTGCGAGAGGCGCGTCGAGGTGATAATCTGACTGAAGTTTGAAGAAACTCGCTCTTATTCGCTGACTCTGGGAGATTCGCTCGAGCAGGACAAAACGTGAAGGTAATAATACGCACGAGAAGCTTATTATTGAAAGTTTGCCGTGTTATTTTGCATATGCGCGAGACGCATGGTTGTATGCTGACTGCAGTTTGGTCTATCAATAGCATAATAATCTGCATTTCGATATTAAGAAAACACGTTTAACCGATATTCATTTCGTTTCTTTTATAATTTTCGTGAAATATTTTGCCGTCACGTGAAAAACGTATCAAATGGAAATCATAGTCGAGGTTTAGGCGTTTGAAATTTTGGTTAAAGCGAGTGTTTTGATTCAGTCTTGATTTCTGAACGATTTGGTTGATGTAGTATGTACTATTTTTTTTTTATATAGCCTAAATGAATATTTTGGAGTTCACGACGGCGGTCTTCTGCTCATTTTTTTCATGTGTTTTCACGGGTTTTGGAGATGCTGTTCCGCATTAGATCAGCACTGCACAACCTCAGCTGTTATGATGCTCAACTGCTCCATTCTCCCAAAGGTTTGTTAAGAGATTGGCCATTTCTATTATGGAGAATGGTTGTTTAGTGAAGGCAGCTAACTTTATTATTTGCTTGATTAAACAAATCCAATAACAAGAAGTGCAATACAGCTATAATCTCGCTTAATTTAATCACCTGTTGCTTTACTGTTCTCTTTCATCTCAGACCGCATTGTAAATTTGGGACTAATGTTTTAGCAAAACCATTGTACAAGCTCACAGTAATAAAGACCATGGTTGTGCCCTTCATCTTTTATGTTCACAGTCAGTGTAACCTGTTTTCAGATGGATTTTCCATTGACTTCAGCTGAGGTTTTTTTGAGGGTTAAATTTGTTCATTTTTGTAGACATTTTAAAGAGATCTGTCATCATTTACTCACCCATTGTTTTCTAAACTGTATGACTAAACAAAAAAGGGGATATTTTGAGAAATGTCTCAGTGTTTTGTCTATACAGTGAAAGCCAACATCCAAAACTGTTTTCTTAAGAATATCTTCTATTGTTTTCCACAAAAAAGAAAGTCATGCAGCTTTGGAATGATATGAAGGCGAATAGAGGATGAGAATTCTTATATTTGGGTGAACAATATTAGCAACCATTTCAAAAAGTGGTACGTTTAATGATGGTTTATTGTCTTGAGATATGTTATTTGCTATTTGAATTGATGTTTGCAACCCACTTTATATGTGTAGTGTGCTTATAAGTGACATGATATTTAATGAGAACTAAAAATAGAGTGGGACTTGATTTTATCCTTTACAGATTGATTGGATAGTGAGTTTTTCATACCAGAATGGATGCAAAAACTGGTTAAATAGCTATTTGTCTATTGGTTAAAGCAATGGCCGATGGTTTGATTAAAGGTAACGTGAGCAAAAATATCTTAATATAACATACTGAAAAACGTTTACATTATGACCAGGAACATGCTTTTGAATGTAAATACTTTTTAATTTGTCAATATATAGGCTAGAGTCATCTCCAGTAAATTAGTAAAAAAAATTTTGCCTTTGAAATGACTGGAAAAATGTCACGGTTATGAGAATATCCACCCAATAAAAATAAGAATTCGGAATGAAATAACTTAAATAGTGATATGCTAATGTGGTTGTTTCAATATATCTGAATTCGTATTAATTCCTATCTATCAAATCTTTTAGTTTGACCACTTAGTTCTTTGCGATTGTTAAGGTGACGTTTTAAATGCATTGCTGCATCACACTAAACTCTTGTGCTTAATAATTTCGTCTCGTGCTTTTCCCCGGAGGTGGTAATTACTGCCTTGCATGCGGACGTGATAACCTTCGTCTGCTTGGCGATCATTTGCATAATCATTAGAAAAATTAACATGCACTTTTTCCCATTTACACCACAGGCTGATACGCAAGTGGCTGCTTTGTCATCTGGTAATTAATGAGCAGTTTAATGAGTTGTGTGTGCTCCCAATAAATGCCGCCTTTTGTGGCTCTCTGTAGTTTTTGGATTTAAGGGACTTGCCTCTTCGCCCCCTATTCAATGCGACCTGACACCAATTCTGCTAAATAACACAAAGTCCCCAGAAACTGAGAACTGGTAAGCCCTTTAACCCAGGAACCATGAAGACAGATGCTTAAGGGTTGATTCACAGAAAGCGGAAAGCTGTATCTAGAAACTGCAGCCTGTGCAACGATCGTTTTAAGAAATGAATGAGGGAAAACTTGACTGATGAATGCAAATTAGCAAAGTGCCATCCTCCAAGCACCATCAGTTCACAGTTTCATTGTTACATAGATGTCAATCCATGTCCGAGTGCTGGGCAATTAACTGCCTAATCCAAGTCATTTCATTTTCATTGAGCAGGTTGGGTGAAGGGAGGCTTCATCCTTCACAGTCTCTGTTATTTCTTCCCCTCACTGTGCTGTCAAACATCTGAGGTGACATGCAAATCAGAGATATTATTAAGGCACATGAAGTCAAAAGCCCCTTGTTTGAATCAAAGTGCAGATATGAAAAGAGAAAATGATTGTGCATGGATTTCCAATTACACTCACCTTGGTCTTTCCCTCTGTTTACTTATGAAGGTTAGTCTCAAATCTTCTCATATATATATATATAACCAGAGGGAATTGTGAAGATGTTCTGTAGTGATTCTCTTCTCATTTGACGTGTAAGAAAGGGCTGACTTCTTGTGAAGTGCTCTTTCACCACAGAGAAATGCTACGGTCACAGGAGATGGATGGCCTCTCAGTACACTCACTTAGCCAGCAGCCCTTCACAGTCCCTACACCCTACTGAGTTTACAACATTAATTATAGACTTGTTAATAGCTATCCAGAGAACATGCTCACATTAATATGCTTTGAGTTTCACACCACCCACTCACACACCAACACACCTATGCATACACAGACTGTTTGGCGAAAGGTTGGTTATCTGGCAACAGTGACTTTCATATACTGTATATGCAGAGAAAAGAAAGGGCCACAGTATTCTTATAATCTAAAATAGCATTCATGTTTTTTCTTGAAAAGATCAGTATCATCTAACACCCAGGTCACACAGACCAACATTTTCTTTGGTGACTATATATTTAAGAGTTGATTTACCAATTTATTGCAAAATGCCCACTACAGACTTGCTTTTCTCTAAATGATCTCTTTAAATAAATTAATAATATGTATCATAGGATGTATTTAGCATTATGACATATATCACACGGTCCCACAATTTTTAATCAAGTTACTTACAAACATTTCTGAAGCATTAACATTAAATAAAGGCCTCTTCAGCCACAATAAGTGAATAAAATACATTAAAAAATATGTAAAAATAATCATGAAAGTGTATGTTTCACATCAACACACCCATCCTCTGCAAATTTTGTATCTCTTGTGAACTAAATAGCAAGTATAAATTTCCGACACTTAATGGGTACAAAAGTTCGCAATTTCTCTTACTAAATTTTAACACTTACTTTTTGTCGATTGTTCGAACTTGCAAAGAACATTTTCGTATTTTCTTAGTGGATTTTGCATGCACTTTAAGTTTTTGCTAACTTTACTGATAACTTTAAAAAGTCTAACATGGATAATGTGTATGTTTATGCCTCATAAAACGGCATGTAAAATTACCCAGCCATATGGAGTTTTATCTACTATAGGCACTGAACCCATGCGACAGGTCTCTGCTTATAAAGAGTTATATAAGCTTAGTCCTTCGGATTCATATGAAAGATTGTGGAATGAGGATGTGTGTGTGTGTGTGTGTGTGAGTGAGGAGGATTATTCTAGAGGGGACTGAGGAGATAATATGAGAGCTGTTGCACAGGAAGCTGTCTTCAGTTCTGTGTCTCAAGTGGTCCTGATCATTTCACTGGACTGCAGATTAGTACTTTGATAATCCTTTTCTCCTTGTTTGCCCTTCTCATAAAAAAGGGTTTCTTTAACTTGGGCCATTTTAAGAGCTAAACTGCATACAATCCACTATATCTCTAGCTTTTTTTAAAGAAATTTCTCACTCAGGCTTTGGCATTAGTTGAAGAAGAAACTAATCTAGTTTATACTACTTCTGGCATTGTGTACTGCAAATATTGTTGGCTCTTATGATCAATTGCCTGCGATGTTTCTCATTTGTAAGTCTCTTTGCATAAAAGCATCTGCTAAATGAATAAATGTAAGCTGGAAATAAAGAAAACAGTCAGTCAGGCGACAGCTTTTCCCACCCCTTTATTAAAGAAGGATAGGACAAGTTAGCAGGTTTTATTAAATGCCACAGGTAGGTAGTTCTGTTTGAGGAGTTGTGTTGACATTTCCCCGGGATTCAGATTTGAAAGGTGCATTCAGTAGTTTGTTGCTAATTTAGAAAGTTTTATACATTAAGAAATAAATTGTGTTTATGTGAAGTGTCATTTGCACCCCCACCTTTTAAATATAATGTTTTTTTTAAATATATATTATAATGTCATTAATTCATTTGATGGTAAAACTGAATTCTCATTACTTTGCTCAGGGAACACTCCTTATTATTGTCGATGTTGTAAACTGTTGTACTGCTTAACATTTTTGTGGAAACTGTGACATGATTCTTGGATGAATAGAAAGTTCTAAAGAACAGCATTTGATTGAAATAGAATTTGTTTGTAATATTATAAATGTCTTTACTTTTGATCAATATAATGCTTGAATAAAAGTATGAAAGAAAACTGAATAGCGTATAAAGTAACTAAATGAAAGTAATGATTTATTAAAAAAAAAAAACACATTTCTACATGTATTTTATTTGGATTTTATTAGTTTTATTTCAGTATAGGCCTGCATCTTGTTTGCTTTACCTCAGTTCAAAGGCAGGAATTCTAAAGCCTTCTTCATTTCAGGTCAGTTCTGAATGACACATAACCCTGTATTTATGCTGTTCATCTAAACCTGTGAAGGGTTTATTTTATGTATTATTGAATCCTAGAGATCATTTTAATTAAAGATACCCCAGCTCAATGTCCAGCTATAGCCACTCCAGAATATTTCAAAAGGGCAGTGTTCAAAAAGAAACGTCACCTTGAGCTTTAAGTGAAAAGCTAGGAAAAAAAGCAGAGGAAGTGAAATGGCCATTTGCATGCAACCCTGGATATGTGGAAAATTCAGTTTTCAGAAGTTTCACAGTAAAGGTTGCACAGACCTGTAACATTTTATTTATGCTCTGTACTTGTTCAGTCCTTCTGGGTGTGTGCACATTTCGAAATAGATTCAAACCCTTAATATCTGCCTTACCTCAGATGCTGGTGAAGTGATGAGGTTGAAATATAGTATACAGGGTGTGTCTTCCTAAAGCAACCTGTGGGAACATACTGTGCTCAAGGACACAGTGAAGGGACGTTCACACTGACGGTGATCTGCAGAGACAGTGCAACCCTAAGTCATTCATTTTCACTCAGAGTTGGAGATTTAAGTGACAGGAGTAACAGAGACCGCTGGCGATTTAAGAAAATTGTTCAACATTTTAGAAATCTGCAGTGATGTGATGTAGTAACTGTCAGTGGTAGTTCAAATAGTGAAGATTATGTTGGGTTTTTTAAAAATGTCTTTGTGTGTTTTTTTCGCTGTGTGATCTGTTTTGGACCCCATTGACATTCATTGTATGGACAGTGCAAACATTCTTCAGAATATCTTCTTTGCAGAATATAAAGTAATACAGGTTTGAAACAACATGAGTAAATAATGAGAGAATTTTCATTTTTGGATTAACTATCCTTTCAAAACACCACATATACAATACACTATCCAAACAAAGCATCTCAATAAAGTCTGCGATTCAGTTTATAATGGGTTATTTTCTCTTTCTTCTGGCTGGCCTAGTTTCTCTTATTTCTTAAGAAATAGATTGTGAGGTCAGGGATCAGATAAAGTAGAAGAGATCTTTTTCTCTCTTTGTGGTGGGACAGTAAGATGAATGTTTGCAGGGCCCTTCAGGGTAGGCATTAGAATAACCTCTTCGGTCTTGTGAGACAGTGTGTTCTCGTTGCATAAATTTCCTGTATAATCATCACTTACTATTGTAGTGATGTGCATAATGGAGTTAAGAGATAATGATAGGTTTTACAGGCTGCAAGGAGAAGTTGTCTTGAATTTGTGCCCTTCGATGTGAGATTGTCACATTAGGAAACGTTTACAGTGCAACATTACTAGATGTGTTTGAGGAGCAGAGTCAGGTTTGCTTAAATTATGTCTTTCTAATAGGGCCAAACAGGGACCACAGTTTTTACAGGAGCATTTGCTGTGTTTTTCCCATGTCCATATAGACTTCATCTTCAGAAAGAACCATAAACCAAACAAGTTCTTAGATGAATCACAATACTTTGATTTGAAACTAAATCTATATCAGATTTAGTATATATCCCAATTCACACAGCTCGAATTCATGCATACTAATGAGTACACATGTTTTATGCAGGTTATGCATACTAGAAGATTTAACAGCTGGATTCATCTGTTTACAAAGTTTGTTGCTTTAAATGCTTATTTGATATTTGAAGGCTTGTTTAAAAATGTGTGTCCAAGCTCAGGGGTTGTGTTCTTTGTACTTTCAAGTCAAGTCAAGTCAAGTCACTTTTATTTATATAGCGCTTTTAACAATACAGATTGTAGCAAAGCACTGAAC
>JAUMHE010000080.1:7948419-7964174 GCA_032359235.1 Enteromius mattozi | reverse complement strand
ATCGTGAGAGAATCGTGATCTTTATTCTACGAAAAAAAATCGTGATTCTCATTTTATCCAGAATCGTGCAGCTCTAACTGTCACCTGTCTGTCTGTCTGTCTGTCTGTCTGTCATGACTCATGGCCTTCAGAGCTCACAGGTTTAATAAGGGAAAGGATTTTTTGTTTGTTTGTTTTGTTTGTTTTTGCCTTTTACAGTTCACACACAAGTGCTCTACAAAGACACAAACATCCTTGCAGTGTAAAGGAGGGATATGAAACAGAAGACATGAGCACTATGCTGTTTTTTCCTTTGCTGACATTCTTTTTCCTTTGCAGGATTTTATCGTTAGGACTCATCTATAAGACTGCCATTTGTTAAATAAATGCACATAGTCTTATTGCAAAAATCAGTTCTTATTAGAATTTTGTCTTGTTTTCTAATAACAGTTTGTAAAAACAGTTTTCAAAACAAGACTATTTACATAAACCATAGTTTGCATAAGATATTAAGATTTGATATATCAACATTGAAATAAGTTTCTTCTTAATTCTTAACAAATTATGTTTCAAGGATGTTTAGATATTTCTAAGGGGAAAACAATATGATAATACCCACTAAGGAAATTATTTTTGCTTTGTAATTGAGCATCTCTGTATTTTGTTTCTCTCTTTGATTTCATTAAATGTTGTTTTTTTTTTATTTTAGAAATCTTAACAGCTCTCTGTGCATGTGGTCTTGCTGTGTGCTCTGAGGATTCAGAAGCCTCTAACTGTCTGAAATTGAGAAATGTGCCAAAATGAAGACTGCACCTGTCTCAGGGTCTCTCATGGTTGCTCCCTAATGGAAGAAATAAGTAGAAAAACAGCTTTTCCTGCTTCGGTAGAATGCAACACCCTTAAAAAACACAAGTTTCTGTCAAATCGTGCCTTTTTATGGCTCTGGGTCTAAATACAGCTCACCTTAAGTTAGTGTGTAGAAGTGAGTGCAGAAATTTCTCCCTGTGCGCACACACTTCATAGAAAATCAATTTCATAGGTTAGGACACCATTACCACCGGGTCCAAAAGGATTTTTTAAAAAACATAATAGCACAAGTGAATTCACTCACTGGGGAGGAAAAAGTTGCTTGCCATTGTCTGTATTTTTATTATGAAAGTTTTTAACTATAAGCACAGACTTATATGCTTCTAGTTTTGTAGCCATCTGCATTTTTTAGCCTCAATACGATTCTTTATACAAGACAAGATGTCTCTGACTAATTATAGATAGGAGTCCTTCCAAAAACACAACATAAACATCTGTTTCCCTTCCTCTTGGCTTTCTGCCTCTTTCTCCCTCTTTTTTCTCCCTCTGTCATTCTTCCAGTACTTAGTTTTGTTCATTGTAACTTCCTCTGTGTTTTCTAGGCAGTGCAGACAGAAGCTGATGTTTATCCCACAGATCTACTGGACAGCACATACCCGTGACAACATCCCACAAATCCCAGGAGATGCTTTCTTCAATGTGGATTAAAGTCTACAACAAGGAAACTAGAGCTTAAAGAGCTGGGATTTACCCATGTTCCTGACATCATCTAAAGGAAATGAAATCTAGGCGTCTGTCCTTTCTCTCTACATGGACGAAAAGCCAAGGAAGGTGTACTAAAAGCTGATGCACAGGATTAATTTTACTTACAAAACTCCCCCTTTATCTTTAAACCCAAAGAAGAGCCTGATGGTGTCGTATGATATGGACTAATTGTACTGAGTAAGAGCGCCCAGCGGCAGCACTTTGGCTCCAGATGAAACTGATGTTTTTCTGCATAATTTTTAGTCTGTCTGGAGCTGTCTGTGTGTCATAGCATGTGGCTTGGGTTCAACATCCACAGCATCTTAATTACACAGCCAAACCGATTTAGACCACAGAGGAAGCATCTCTACATCTGGAGATACGCTGCCATTTTCTAGAAGGATGCGCAGAGACATCTGATCTGCTTTCCTCAGATTTTTTGGTACCTATGTGATTTCCTAAAAGAAGCCCAAGAGATCCCGCTCTTTTTCACACGTGCACCTAGTAAGTTTTTTAGTGTAATGTCTGTAACCTTTCTAGTGCTTCTCTTTTAGGGCCGATGGTCCCTCCAGATGCAGTGACCTTTGGAGAGGGCCAGACTGCTGCTCAGTGGCCAAACACCTTCACACACACACACACACGTACGTCTACCCTTGAGCCCCTGGCAGTAAATAGTGAATCGTAAATGTCAGCGCTCTGGCCATTGAATTAAACGGTTTATTTGAATTAGTGTAAGAGCGGATCAGATGAGCACCAGAAGCTCCACCAGCAGCTTGCCTTCGTCCACACTTCAGCTTTGGGCAAGCTGGGAATTTTCTCTTTGATTAGGGGGATTTATATTGTCTTTTATCTTGTGCTTGCTCTGTTACTGTCTCTCTTCTCCTGTTCCTTGCAGCAGCAGCCATGAGGGTCACACCGACAGATTTGGCAGAACTACAGAGCGGCGTTCCACGTGGATAAATTAGTTTATTTTTCGTTGGGGTTACACATTCTTACCATATATTTTTACAATCCGCACGGCCCGTGCAACACGACAGGAAAGACTTAAAAGGGCCTGATGCACCTTTTAAGAGCAGCAACAAAAATGAATAAATCATCAAGAGGGAGTGAGGGCTAGTTCTTCACAGAAAGCGCTGAAGGAAACGCTCTTCTCCCCCCACCAGCACGAGAGGTCTCTGGCAGACTGACAGTTGCAGCCTCTCCTGCTCTCTAGCCTGGTGTATCGTTGATGCATTTACCTTGAGTTTGGCGTTCCTCTGCCCTCCCCCTCCGTGCCTGTGTCATGCTCTGTTGCCGGCGTGCCGTCCTGGAGCCATGCCCATCCCTGAGATGGCTTTGAGCCCGGTGAAGTCTCTGTACTGGGAGGTGTTCCCCTCCATGGCCACGCAGCGGGTGTACTGCACGCCTGTGCTCTGGGCCGGACGCCTCTATGTGCTGGGTGGCTGCAGCGAGAACGGCCTCCCTCTGGACTCGGCCGAAGTGCTGGATCTGGAAAGCCAGCGCTGGTGCGAGCTGCCTCCTCTCCCCACTGCTCGGGCCGGGGCGTCCGCCGTGGTCATTGGAGACCAGCTGATGGTCATGGGAGGCATGGACGCACAGCAGAGCCCGCTGGCCTCGGTGGAAGTGTATCACCCTGATGAGGGCAAGTGGGAGAGGAAGACGGGACTGGGGCAGCCCTCCATGGGGATCACCACGCTGGAGAAAGGTAAGAACAGTGTTTGTTTCCTTTGCTGACAAGACTGCACTGGACAGTTGTTTTTCTTTGTCACAGTGCAAATGTTTTCCCAATTAAAAATAAAGTCTAAAAAATTTTGTAAGATATTAAAAGACATGTTTTCAGAGAATATGACCTTAATTATGCTTATTTTTCTTACCCTGGTGTCAAATTAGGCTTGAACCTCACTAAATATTGTTTGTTTATGCCTGATTTGACAATGGGGTAAGAAAAATAAACTTAATAAATTGCATGTTCTCTGAAAATAAGTTTTTTGAAGCAGTTTTGCTTCTGTGGTTAATGAGAAATAAGAGTGTCCATGATAAAAGAAAAGTGTTCATTAGTTTCTACACCATACCTTGATTGCATGTGAGCACACACATACTAATGAGTCTTGTCCATATATTTTGTCCATATATATTTTTCAAGAAAAACTAATTTTTACAATCATCAGGAATGATTAATTCATTACTTTTCTGGAGAGGCTCACCACAATCTGATCTAACTTGCCTCAAAATCAATCATCTATTATTTTAATGTTTTTAAAATAATATCTAATTGATCTTGACACACAGTCATGAGGGTCTCAGGAATCTCTCTTGTGATGTAATTTCCTGTTTAGTTATTTCGAAATGCTAGTTACACCGCTTGCTTATTTTACAGGCAAACATTTTTCAAATATTAATACCGAAGCAGTTTAAAATATAATAAATAAACAAATAAAAATTAAAAAATATTACAAAATATTTGTAAAAAATGTAATTCTTGGATCACCCTAATAATTTTTACTTTATGCTCCACAACTTTAAAAAGTAATGTAAAAAATTCTAATCATACATGCATATATTCTTTGTATGCTTGAGTTGCATTTATTATTATTATTATTTTTTAAATAAATTAATAAAAATATGTCATATCATTTACCAAGTAAATTGATCCACTTTTTTTTAAGGATGTTTAGCCTAGAAAAACAAGTCAATAGTACTTCTTACCTAAATCACTGTCTTGTCACTCTCAGAGTATGAATATCTGTCGCTCTAAGGCTAAACAGTCATTGTTTGGTTCTCAAACATCAGGAAGCAGCAGTGTAGAAAGACATCAGACTGTAACTGGTGAAAACAAAGTTTGGTTCTTCTCTCTTCTTTCTGCTGCCTCCCGTCAGAGCATGATTAGCCGTATAATCTTGGCTGCTGTTATCTTTTCTACAATCACTGTGGTTGTAATGAATGTCTCTCGTAGCCTGCGTCTCTAGAGTGCTCCGGATAAACCAGCTCCAAATCAAGGCATCAGTCATGCCATACTGTGACACAAAGCATTACACTGCAGAGAAAAGTCTCTCCCTCCTCTTTAGCTTGTGTAGGTGTGTGTTCAGGTGACAGTTTATCCAGTTTGAGACCCCGAGGAAGAGTGTTTATTCACAGGGATTCGCTTCTGCTAAGCCGCATTCCAGCAGCTGAGCCGCATTCAGGCCTGGACTCATCAGTTCTGTGGATCTGTTTTAAAGCTATCAGCAAGCCGGCTAAAACAAGACATGTGCCAGAGAGAGCTCATAAGCCTCTGGCTGTTTAATGAATACTTTGGTCACGTCCGCAGAATTATAAATGGACTGTCTGTCTCATTTACCTACAGCAGCAGATCGTTTGAAATTAGCCTGTGAGCTGTGGTCTAGGCATTAGTCATAAAATAAAAATATTGAGGATGTGAGAGAGACATCTTAAAGAGCCCATATTATAAATAGTCAATATTTTTTCTAGGTCTGCTTATAAGGTTAGTCAAGGTTTCTTGCACCAATACACTATAAGCTTTATTTCTCACAAGCATTTTCCACAATTGAAATGTGACATTTTTTACTCCCACAGTTTTGCTTTTTTTTGGAGATGGTCCTTTAAAAAGTCTTTTGCTACTGTACCTCTATGTAAATGACCTCTAAATGATTGACTAACCTCTTGTACGTTGAAAGAGTAACACCATTTTATATGGTTTGCTGTCAGGTCCAATTGATATGAATTTGTTGCCACTTTTATATGTGAAGGAACATGAGCACACTGGGGAAGGAGCTGCAGGATTGTGTACCATGTGCTTATCCATGTGCATTAATGTGTTAATAATTATGCCTCTGTTGTTCAGTCTCCATAAAGTTAGAGTCTCTTGTGTTGCCTTTCAGGGTGCACAAATCATACAAGAATAAAAATACCAGCATGATCCATGCCTTGCCTTATTAAAACAAGCGCATGCTAATTGCCATATGCCACCACCATGCGGCCTGATAAATTAAACTTGAAAGATATTATTATACAGCTTTCTGGAGTAGTTGTTTCTTACTGGTCAAATATTTTTGTATGATGAGTGTATGACCTAATGCGCTATGCTGTAGTGTTATGCTTTCTTTCACATTTTAAAATAATTTTCTTTTTAGTACATTAAGGGGAGACACTGAAAATAAAAACCATGTTTTTTTATGCACCTGTCAATTTTGAGATTATAAAACATCCAATAGACACTGTTAATTGTTTCTTTTATAGCACTTTATCTATTTGTATCAATATATTTCAATTACAATACATATTTTAAAGGCTAAACTGAGCCATATATCTCCACTTCAGTAGTACTTACACACACCAGACATTCTTACCCCTGTCTATATCTTGAAGGTTATTACAGAGGGATTGGATTTGTTCATGTATAATTTGCTTGATAATATACAACATTTTATTTCCCCCAAAAACTGTCAAAATGTATTGTTTTCTGTCTGTTCTAAGTATTTTCGGATTTATGGAGCGACTAAACGAGATACACAAAATTCCCCCAGTAAAAACTTTTGACTCTAATGTGTCAAAAAAGAATTTTAAATATGACTTCATCCAGTTTTTAGATGTTTGCTCTAGAAATGTATGCAAATGAGTGCATATTTCATTTAATAATGTCTCATTTGCATGTTTAAACTTAATATTTTGGAAAACTTGTAATACAAAAAAATGTTTGCAATTTTCAATGTAATCAATCAACTAAGTAAGGTGATTATGTTAATGATTAGTTAATTTTTTTACTCTATTCACCTCCAGTGTCTCGCCTATTTTATCTTGGCAAGTGGCTATGTAATATCATAATTTAATAATTTGTCGTTATTGCAACACACGGTGATCAGGACTTTTTTTGAAGGGGTTTATTTTCTGACTCAAGCTGCTGTGAGATCTATCTATCTTACCAGATTGCTCCTGACACAACGTTTCTTTCTATATCACATCATCTTCTACTATCAGTGTATCATCATAATACATCATGTCCTTTTGTGTCACAGAAAGCATTAAGGTCCTAAAACAGGCCGTATAAAGCCATAATTCTGTTTCCAGGCTTTAGTATCAAAGACCTCTGTTTTCACCCCTCTCTCTTTCTCTTTTTTTGTCAGTAGTGCTTGTTCTCTTTGATATCCTTCACGTCATCTTAGGGGCAAATTGCTTTAAGGGTCCAATCTGTATTTGTATGGCTTTGAAATACCATTTTCCTTTGCACCTCTTTGGATTATCTGACACGTTCTGTATCCGAATATCAATCAGGGTCTGAGCCAAACCATCTGGATTTTGTAAATAAGACATCCCATACTGAATTTGGTGTCAATCATAAGAAGGAAGGATTTTTTTTAGCTGATGTTGTTTGTGATAAAGACAGTAATAGAGACTGAAGCTTGAGAAGTGCAGCTGTGGCTGGTCAAAACCACAGAAGTCCTCATATCTTTGTGGTTCAACGTGAATGTTTTGATGTGGGCTTTTATCTGGTGTGAAGTCTGAGTGTGTGCTGCGAGTGTGAGCACTGTCAGAATCATGCTGACCTGTTTGTCACTTGGAGTGGATGGCTATTTAGGCAGACAAGGTCTTTTTGATTTCAGACTTCTAACTCTGAGGGAACAGAGTGTCTCTCCAGCACTCTGGAGGAAACACGACTGTCAGCTAGGGTTGCCAACCTTAAGATACGATACAGACTCATCCTGTGTTAAATCCAACTCAGGATGCAGTTTTTGTGTTTAGCTCCTAAAAACTGGCTGAGAACACTTTGGTATTTAAGTCAGTTTTGTGTCTGCATTTTAAATGACTGATTAGAATGGAAAACAAATGTGAAAAACGAACAGGTTTTCTGCAAGTTGGGTAAGAAAGCAGTTACATTCGCTATTGCTAGGTTACACACACACACACATACACTGTATACACTCTGTTTTCAAAATTTAGTGTTGATTTGAATTTGAATTTAGTGTCACATGATCCAGAAATTATTCTGTTACAAAGAATGTTTTAAAAAAAATATGTGTATGCACACACATAAGAAATCATTATCAGTTTTAATGATATTGAAATAGCTTAAAATCTGCACTGTTTTGTGACATAAAGAAGGAATCTGAACCAGAATTCTGATTCTTTCTTATAGTTTTTGATCTGTCATCAATCCCTATATTATTATTATTAATTAAAAATAAATAAAAAAGTTTTTCTTTACACATTCTTTATACATTTTATTTTTGTTTCCAATGTGGTCAGTTGCTACCTTCTACATACATCTTCCACATACAACAGTTCACATACATCTCAAAGAGGATATATGGTATATATTAAGTTATAAATAAAAACTATCCGTTGTTTTCTTCTGCTTAAGTTAGCAACGCTGTGACAGTGGACTCTCTCTCTCTCTCTTTCTCTGGCTGCTGCTATCTGTATCTCCCTCTCTACCATCCCTCTCACTTTCCTGCCATCATTTGATAAAGAGAGCATTCTTGTTGCCAGGCAACAGGTGTGTAAATCTGTGTGTATGTGTGTGTATGCGTTTGTGTGTATGTGTTTGACCCAGAGACATTTTTAGAACGGAACAGGCTGAGTCGCAATGCCAATCCATGATTCACTCGCTGCTCTGCTACTCGCCTCTTTCTCTCTTCACAAGAGAGGCAGAGAGAAGTGCTTATTGCCCTTCTGCCCCCTTAATACCCATAATGCCCTCTGTGTTCATCGGATACACCACAGTAAGAGACTCTCCCAAACCGCTTGCTCTGATAGTCCATCTGGCGATCCAAACCATTTTTCCACTTGTCCTCTAGACACACTGGATCTACAGATATCTCTAGATTTCACACTCACTTTCTTTTAAGCAAAGTACTTTATTCAAATATAGTTTGAAAAAGCGCCTTGAAACAAGCTTTTGGGTTGTACAGAAGCTCCTGGAGATGATTTTAAAGTGTTTCGTTGAATGTGTCTGCTGTAATCTTGGTGGACCCATTTGGTCCATTTTTCCTGAAAGTGTGTGATTCAGGGTAAGTGAGCTTCCCTTGGTAAATTATGCAGAAACGCAGTGAGAGTGCTGCTTCTTTAAAAGATAACTGTACAAGTAAGAATTGAGGTCAACTCTTACAGTGTTCCTCATTATTGAGCGCTAAAAAAAACTGTAATAAAAAATATATTGTGCTCTAAGATTGTGTCAATGCTAAACAAAAGCGTATGTACTGCAGAAAATTTGCTTGGGGAAGCTACAGCTTGTCAAGCATCAAACTATTAATAATTTCAACTAATTAAATTAGGAATTAATGAGAAAATCAGATTAATGCCTATACTTTAAACACATAAATGCTGAGTGGTGTGCATTTGTATTATGCTTTGAAAATATCTTTAAATTAGCATTTGCATTTTTAATAACTTTCAAAATATATATAATTGACATGTATAATTACTTATATAAATTAATTATAGTTGGTTAACACACTCTGATTAAGGATGGGTGGATTGATGCTGTTTGTGTCGGTGGAAACACCTCAAATGAGCCACGGTCCTCCTCTTTAAAAATCTAGAAACTCTTATGTAATAAATTCTTGTACATGAACATCTGTCATTGATTGAAAGCATATACGATGGAAGCCAAGCAGACAAGACACATGAAATGTGTCTCAATGTACATCAACTCACTGAAGTGCCTGAGCGTTTGAAGTGCAGGTCTTGAGAAAATGTCACATGGGGTAATGAATAATTATGAGGCCACACCTTCACATAGGGTAAAGCTCTGCAGTCTCATGATTATTCATGAGACACTATACTGCGTTCTCTGATGCTGATTTCTAATGGAAATAGCTCAAATTCCAAAATTAGCTATTTTCTTCTTACAATAAAAATGACATATTTAAACATTGTCTATATAATACATTCATTACCTTTTAGGTGAGCAAAATCGTTTTTAAAATAATTTAATAGATTTTAAAATATGCTTTATAATCAGCTTTATTTTTTAAAACAGTGGGGATTTTTAAATGAACAATTTTCTATAATAAGACAAATGGCTGAATTGTTATTTTGAATTAGTTCATTTGCATAAACCATTCAAGTGATTCAGTTCACCTAAATGAATAAAAATGTAACACGTTTTAGCAGAACATGGTTAATGTCTGCCTCAGCACATTCAGTTGTAAGGTTAAGTTAATTTAGTAGTTTGCCACATTTAATTAGTCCCCAAAACTGCTAACAATTTCTCCAAACTTTGTTTAATATATTTAATATATTATAATAATAAATTAAATTAAAATGTATTTATTTTTTCATCAAAACCTTGTGAAAAAAAAATCAACAGACTTGCTTTAACAAGTGTTTTTATAACTGCCTTATTTTTTTCTGTGGTTTTTGAGAAAGAAAAGTTTCACTACTTATCCATATAAATGACAGATGAATTAGGGCCACAACTTTGCACTATCTTTGACTTATGGTTAGTTGCATTTTACTTTAGAGATAGCATTAGATGTGTCCAAAAAGTGAAGCCTTTGAGTTTTGGATAAATAAAAATATCTCATAAGTCAGCTGCATTGATTTTGTTCCAAGTTACAGTGCAGATAATGCCGTTTTGGAATGATATTATGTGAAGTGTAGATGTGCAGTGCATCTGATTTGGCCTTGTTAGCACATGTCTTAATGCAGCCCATGTTGTGTGTAGGTGTGCAAGCTGCTGATAGAATGTTATTAGACTAGCATGTGTTTGTCATTTGGTTATCGCCACAGCCGTGAAGATGATGTCGTGTTTGTGTGTGCATGTGTTTGTGTGATCTCATTATATAAATTTGTCTGGGGAGTGAGCGGAGATGCAGATCACTATGGTAACACATCCATCTCTGCTTCACATAGGATCGAGACAGCTGTGCAAACAAACACACTTTAAACTCTCAAATTTTTGAAAAACAAAAGTTTCACCTACTAATTCCATCATTATTTGATGCGGTAACTTGAGACACAGATGGTGCTCAAGGAAAACAATGTAGCTTTCGCACATACACAGAAATGACAACCGCAAGCCTTCGTTACGTGCACACATACACGCACGCAATCTGAAATAAAAGACGCTGAAAGCATCAGTCCCTTCCTCGCTGCTATTGTGTAGGGGCTGTTTGATGTTGCTTTGCGACCTCTGTGTGCGGCACACGTTTGATCGCTGTGTGGTGTGCGGGCCACTTTCTTCTGAGGAAGCGTGAAGAATAGGGAAGGATACATACAACTGCTAATTTCCATCATGTCTCTCTTTCCCATCTCTTTTTCTTTCTGACACCTGTGTTGAGGTGCATTTTTGATGCTCTTCTAATAGAGCTGATCTAAATGCATCCTCAATCACTGTAGAGCTCATTAGTCTTTTCTGAAACCAGTCAACCTGTGTGTATGTGTGTGTGTGTGTGCGCATGTCTGATGTTGATTGTATCTGAGTGTGTGTGATTTTATGGATGTTTTTTTTGAGTTTCATTCACTCCCAATACCTAAAAATATGATTTTAAAAAGATTTCTTTCTGTATCGATACAATCACACAAGATTCTCTGACTACAGTACATTCTATACCAAAGTAAACTCTAAGATAAAACTTTTGTCAAAAATCTTTAAAAGAAGGTTAATTTTCTGGCAGCAGGGGCACCAGAAAATTTCTGTTAAAAAACAGAAAAAAACTGTCAGAAAAAAAATTATAAACCTTAAAAAAACCTGTAATTTCTTGTTCCATAATTACAGGTTTTTACTGTAATTATACATGAAATCTTTTTACAATTACAGTTTTTTAATTATTTTTTTTTACTTTTAACATAACAATTATCAGAATGCAGTAATACACTTTTAAAATAGAATGATTATCTTTAAAGAATGATAAAAAAAAAGCTTAAGTACAGATAATTACTGTTGTTATTATTAAATAATTAAATAACATTTTGGCAGCTGTGGTTTCCAGAATAATTTTGTAAAAATACAGAAAAGCTATACAAAAAACCTGTACATTTTACAGTATAAATCTGTAATTTGCAAACAGTTTGAATGTAAACCAGTATGCTATTAAAATCTTTTTTGTACCTTTAACAATCTGACAACCACCATAATAATGCAGTTTGTAAAAGAGAGCCACTTGAAGAATCAAAGCTCATCACAAGTAGCTTCGCCACAAGCAGAAGTATATACTAATATACAGAAGGTGCACAGAGTCCTAAATGCAAACACAAAACACCATCATGGTAACACATGAATTTTTAAATAATGCAAAAAGCATTCATTAGACAACAGAAGATGTAACATAAAGCCCAAATGTGCATAACTGATTGTCAAGGGTGTCAATCCAAACACGAAAGGAGACGTCGGAGCAATTTAACACATTTAATATAAACAAGGATCAAGAAAGCCATTTTATGCACATCATACAAAGACGAGAATGGACGAAAACTGATAACATATAAAAGAAAGGAAATCAACGATAATTAACTAGACACACCTGAACAGGGGTCACAGGGAAAAACACAGCACATGGGGAATGACAACAAAAAACATCCAAACATGTAACACTGATAACAAAAATGATTATTTAAGCAAAATGCTTTCAAATGTGATGTGTCACACAGGGAATTCTGGGAAAATTAGTTTACATTTTTTGACTGTAAATTATACATTTGAAATTGTTTTACATTTGAAATGTCAGGTAAGATGTTTTACAGCATTTTTACAAGATTTCACAGTTAAAATTACACTTACTTTTTACAGTGCGTAAAAGCTTTGTTTGTCTTCAGAAATACAATTTAAGATATTTTGGATGAAAACCGGAAGGCTTGTGACTGTCCCATCGACTTCCAAGTAAATTACACTGTCAAGGTCTAGAAAAGTGTGTTCACAAGATGCTGTCCAAAATGGCACTACTTTGACGATTCAGTGCTGAATCATTATTAATATTCTCGTAGGTTCATAATATTACGACTGAACCACTGATGGCAGATGGAGCATTTAGATGGCGTATTTCATACTTTTCTGGACCTTGATAGTAAAATTGTTTGGCAGTCAGTGGGACAGTCACAAGGCTCCTGGTTTTCATCTCAAATATCCTAAACTGTGTTCTGAAAATGAACTAAGCTTTTACAGGTTTGGAATGACATTGGGATAAGTGATTAATGACCAAATTTAAATTTAGGGGTGGAGTAACCCTTTAAAGACATAAACACAAAATGTGTATGTACAAACACACACATACACATATGAAACCATGTAGTCAAAGGAGCTCTCCGTGCAAGTGAAACAGACAATTGGCTTCAAAAACAAAACAAATCCATCAGAGAGATAGCAAGAACATTGGGAGTGACAAAATCAACAGTTTGATAAACCCTTTCACAACATCGAGCCAAGTGAAAAACACTCATTGTCTGAACAGACTTACAACCCATCAGATAAGAACTAGTTTAAAACATTCTCACAAAAGTAGTTGCACTGTGCTTGTTGTGCCTGCTGAATGTTCAGCAATCACCTTGATCTGCGTCCACAGACTTCATCACATTACCTTTAGAGAAATCCCACAGTATACTTGAGCTTCTGCTACAATTTAACGCTCTGAAAGGAAGACGATTAAAGAGTTTCTCCCACATGAGCTAATTGTCTCAGAGCTGGCGGCTTGTAACATTCTTCACCCCACTTAAAGATTATTTTGTTTCCCTAGGGGAGCTTTGGGGGGGATTGTGCTTCTCTGACAGTCGATGCTTTTGCCGCAGGCATAGATAGTCCACAGCTATAGTGTTGAGCTCACTTTCACAAAATCCAGCAGACATCTTTACTTTTCACAATCTGTTCTCATGCACGTACATAGTTCCATAGATACTGTGTTGCCACGTGTTTCATACATTTCAGAATATCTTGGGTCTGTGGAAATGTGGTTAAATTAAAGGAGAAGTGTGGAACTTTGGCACCAAACAGAACTATAAAAATAATGACTGCTCCCTTCAAACAGATTGTTCTTTGTTTTTCTGGCCGGCAAATGTAGCTATGTATAACAAAATTTTTGCAAGTAACATTTAAATAGAAAGTATTTCAATATGTTATAGTAGATGTTTTAATTAGCAGCCAATGTTTTTAAGGAGGGCTTTACAAGCATGAAATTAATTTTGGGTGTGGGTGGGGTGCAGTGAACATCCAATATTAAACAATGCAAACAAAGCAGATTGACATAAATGAACAAGAATGGAATTATATGAGAATGCACAGAAAATAAGCATATAGTGTTAGTTCTGGCAGGTCACGTGAGTCGAGCTTGCGTCAACTGACTCTCAGTTACAACAACTTTATGGGTTTATCTCTATGATACTCCAAAACAGGTTGCATGAGCAGAAGTAATAATAACGATACATAAGGAGAGATGAAATCTCCATATACTTGCATAAGTAAAAATTGGCTGGATTGTAAATAGTATATTTTACTTTAACAGAAAAGGTCCTGGCTGAATGCTAATGTGGTAAAACAGTGTCTAAATAACTACTTGGCCTTTTTAAAAAATTACATCTAATAGCCTGGGTGACCTATCCTGTATATGATATCAGCTGAAAATTGAGAAGAGCAAGTCATTAAATATTTATGAAGTATTACAAAACAAAATGCTTCAATAAATCACTAACAACCAGACCAGGAACTTATAGGTCAACTTTGACTTGTGTTCACTTTGAGGTGTTATGTGGCTTTATTTTACTCTTATCATTAGATAAGTCCGCTATGCATTAATTATTCAGGTTAAAGAAATACAACTTTATTTGGGTAGAAAAACTCAATATTTGTTGTTTGATATTACTTACATTTCTCAACCAAATTTGCTGTCTCAAGGTGTTTTTAAATGCGCAAGTTCAAAAACCCATTTGCACTAGGTCAATAAACATAAAAAGGAAATGATGGAGAAAGATGGTTGATATTCCTTTCTACATCAGACCAGACTTCAAAGTCATTTCAGTGTTTGTGTGCTCGAGGCGTCAGCTGTGTGAGCTCCTGCTGAGACGGCTGTACCTGAGCACAGTGAAGATGTGCGGGTCAGGCAGCTTCCCTCCACCAGTCCTCTGTGTTGACTTACCCAGCGGCTGTTATTTAGAGTGCTTTCAGAGTTTCACAGAGGAGAGATAGAGGTCAGAGCTCATTTTGAGAAAGCCATATCTCCCCCTGAGCAGGTGGTGGAAGACTATGCTATCCCACAATCCATTGCCTCAGGAGTGCACCGTGTGCTGCTTTGTGCCAGCTGTTACACTTTCAGAGTCTTTGTGAATAGTGGCGTGGCCCAGTACAGCTCAGCGCTGAATGGTCTCTGCGCTAGCTTGTCGACCATGCATCATTCTCAATCCATCCCCAGGCCCAGCTGAGGCGCTCTACACCTGAGCCTCTTCATCTGATTATTTAACATTTAATAGATTCTTTTCATCTAGAGGAACTCCAGTACACTAATCACTGGAACAGGTTAGGAAAAATGAAAATTCAGTCATCATTTATCATGTTGTTCCAAACCTGTATAGATTTTTTCTCTCTCTGGAAATAGCAGACTACAAACTATTCTCACTAACATTTTAATTGGCTACTTATCTTGTGGTTTCATAAAAACGTCCCGAGTTTTCTGGCTCAGTGGCTTCTGGTTCATATTTACTGTACGCAGCAGTCTTGTGCTTATATTCTCTTTGAGCAATAACGTTTGTTGATTTTACGTAGTTTACACAATGCTGTTTTCCCCTATTTCTACTTCCAGTATTGCTGTAACATGTGGTCCTAGTTTTTAAACTCTCTATATATAAAATGTAAAATTATTTAAATTATTCATTGTTTTAATAATGACTTTGTGAACTCTTAAAAATGTTTGGATTCTTCATTGGTTACTTATTTTAATTGAACTAATGATTACAGACAAACAAAGTCTGATTGAACTATAATGCACAGTTGTACTTTTTACAGCTTTATAAAATTGTATAAAATGTTATTATAAAACAGAGAAAGTAACTAAATTTAAACCTTTAATTTAGTCTTTTTAGATCAACAAAACCTGCACCAAACATTTCTTGTAGCTTTTCTTCCTGTAGACTTGACTCATGTTGGACGATCTCTCCCCACAGCTTATGATCTATTTTGTGTAATCTTGATAGCTCTCTGTAACATATGCCACAACATCTCAACTAGCAAAAGGTCAGGACTTCTTTCTCAGACATTTTTTAGTTGGTTTTACTTTGTGTTTTGGGTCATTGTCTTGTTGCATCACTCA